>CAMXCT020006445.1:647722-657722 GCA_947184155.2 Cladocopium goreaui
TAAAAACCACGATGGAACCCTTGCTGGAGTCAACCTCCCTGAAAGATAGAGTCAAGTATACATAAGTATACGGAGCATCATCACATGTTTAACATCATGCGTAAAGAATTTCTTGCCACTGACTCAATTTACACGCTGTGGTAAAAACCCATCAAAACCACCGCCGCGCCACCGGATTATGGTGAACATGGCCCCAACGGTTGAAGCCCATACTGCAAATGATGATATTATGATTATATATTATTTAAAAATATTTAAAATGTATCTATTTCATGGAACACAAAACATGCTGTTTTGGTTCTAAGTCTAATATGCTCAATTTGTTGCCCACCATATTCCAATGTTTTCTTATTGTCACAGCGTTTATCAATCACAATGCCAAACCCGTACCATCATAACAACATTTAGATAATTTCTTGGTGCTGAGTTTCCCACTTCTATGGCCATAAACCATCAGTCATGTGTTCAATCATAATGACACCATTTGGGGCTACTCCTCCCACAATAGTGATGAATTCCCATTGAAAAGAGTACCTGGGTACCTCCCCTATTCATGAAACTGGAAGGCTTCTTAATTCCTCACTATTCATCATTATGAACCACTATTAATCACTATCAGTCCATTTACCTGGGACAAACCTCTGGTTAGCCGGTAAACTGCAGGGGCCTCTGCCTTCGTCCAAGGCGCGCAAACCAACGTGAGGCGTTGGCCCCATCCACCAGGCACGTCCACTCGCATGAGCTGTACCGAACGGCCTCAGCTTTACTAACTGGGATGCAATCGACCTACAGGATGCGGCCCCAGTTCGTTAGCTAAGTTGATTTATAACATGTTATAACAATAATAGTGCATGATACGTATGAATATATTTAGACGGGGATATAAACCAAGTTATAACTGGGGGGCACCATCCTGTATAATATCGACCCTGGATGAATAACCCCTGAGCTGTTTAATTGGGAAGTACCATTTAAGTATCAGATGATCAATATTTGGGAAGTACCGGGGTTGACGATAGACCCTCAATCTCGCCGTGGAAGTTCTAGAATCTGCTGACCTGAGGCTGAAACTGTTCGCAGTATCGTGGCAAATGGCAAACTCATCCGCGCAGCACTCCTGCAGAGGAGCTATGGTGATCTGAAGTGATTGGTACCTTGACCATCCATGACAGAATATCACCAAATGTTGGTGCAGTATCATTCATTTTGGCTTCTTTATCGGTACTTTGAGGGTCAAGATATATACACATGTAAAATATAGTTGTTTATAAACACAATCTAATGCTATATGCTTCACAGAACATGTTTCCGAAGCCCAAAAGGGGCCTTTCTGGGCCGGGACTCTTTGGCCAACTCATCCCTTCGGTACGTCGTGTCCATGGCGGCCCCTCCTTTTGAACATAGCACCGGTGGGGTGTCTCCGTGAGCATCACTGACACCTAACGGCATGGCGAATACCAATGGGATCCAATGGGTAGACGGCATTTTTAGCCATTCGTCAAAGATCAAGTAACCCGGCTTTGTGAAAAAAATATGTCCTCAGTCTCAGTCCCTTGAACAAGTTTCATCTAGAAAAATAGTGTAAACATCATTCTGAAACGGGTCACACTCTTGGGGGGTGTTTCTCTTATATACTGACATTGACTTCCGCAAACCAAATCGGGGGCAGCGATGTGTGATGACTGGTAAATCCCGAGCACAGCTTCAACTCCATATTCGGTGCCCGATCAGCCTGCAATTCTCAATTCAAGGCTACTGTGCATAATTCTTATAGAATTTTCAATTAAAAAAACACAAGTACATTGATCCTTATTGAAACTTCACACAATTCTTAATTAAACCATGTTTTTCCCACTGGCTTGTTTCTCAGCTGCCGCACCACCATGGTGTGGCTGCTACCGATGAAAGTGCTCCATTCACCAGGCCTCAGGGGAGAAATTATGTGTCAACTGGCACGGTGGCATTCACCGAAACAAAATTTGTGGGTGAAGTTCCATTGTGTTTTTCCCCTTTTCGCAGCAACGAATCGTCTCCGAAAAAAAATTGGCCAGTATCCACCCAAAGACTTAATTTAACCGTTATAGAAGGTACCAATGGATCCATAGGGATCATATAAATTGATTAAATGAAAAAATGAATGTCATTTACCAAGTACTTTGGGATTCAAGGAAACCTATGGCCAAACCCGACGCTGATCGAGTGCCCAGACATGGTCCAAAAGGTGCTGCTTTCGTTCTCAATGGTCGGGATGGACCAGGGACTTTCACAGGCCTGGCTCAAGCAGGATGGCATGGAAAATCCCATCTAAAGGATGATAACTGGGGGTAGCCCTACTTTAGGAAACCACCATGTTGGAACTAACAGTAACTGGATAATGATCAACATCCGAAGAGCGACATGTGGGTATGGGGCCATATTATTGGGCTACTCGAAAGAGTAGTTGTAGGTTTTGTTATTTCTTCGCCAATAAGACTTAAAATAAAATGATTGATGGTGCCCACTCGAATCTTCGTCACAGAACAATGATCGAACTAAACACCTAAGCTAACATGTGTTTTGATTGGGAACCTCCGCTTGCATGGGTACGCTACGTACGTTGACATTTTGGTTGCTGAAAACATATCATTGCAACAGGATGCCAAACATGTTTGGGATGATTCATGGTTGTTCTCCAGATTCTGTTACTGAGCCATTCAGGCTTATATGCAGCATGTTGCCATATGCTTGTATGCTATGCAATTTGGACTCTTGGGTGTGTCTGAAAAAGGGATACCTTTATAAAAGTGCAATTCATGGAACATGGTTAGAAACCCATATACCCAATTATTTTGTATATCACTATATACTCACATCACATGTATATAGAACATTGCATTCGTATGATCACTAAATGTATATATATATATGTATATAATCAAATATACCAACTAGACAAAGTAATGTAGTCAATCTCTTAATATATATATATATATACATATATCTTTATATATATGGCTCTGCGGGCAAAAACACACAAAGTACGGGAGGGCGGAACGCCCTCATAACCATGTATATATATATATCAGAAGGCTACTACGCGTATATATGTAAATGTGACCATAGGTTTATCGCATATGTATCTTATGTATTTATATATATATACACATGATTTCGATGTTCTATCTATGCTATCTATCTCTATCTATCTCTATCTATCTCTATCTATGTCTATCTATCTCTATCTCTATCTATCTTCCTATCTATCTCTATCCCTCTCTCTATCTCTATCTCTATCTGTACCTCTATTTCTGCCTCTATCTATCTGTTTATCTATCTATCTATCTATGTAATTATCTAACTATCCATCTATTCTATTCTATTCCATGCTATCCTATTCTATTCTATTCTATCCTATTATGTTGTATTCTATTCTATTCTATTTCTATCTCCCTGTCTCTCTATCTGTCCATCCGTCCATATGTCCATCTGTCCATCTATATATATATATATCTCTGTCTATCTGTCTATCTGTCTATCTGTCTATCTGTCTATCTGTCTATCTGTCTATCTATCTATCTATCTATCTATCCATCCATCTATGGATCAATCTATCTGTCTATCTGATCTATCCTAATCTAATCTAATCTGTATATCTCTATTGTATCTATACTATATCTAGATTATATCAGTCCTATATTTACATTATATCTATCTTAAATCTATCCATTGTTTTACACTTATCTTGAATGCGTCTTATATACTGTAAATGTTATATATATATATACATATATCTTATATTTATCCTATTTTTCTGATATATATATATTATATTTCCTATATACATGTATGTGTGTAACATTAGATCAACCAGCGAATGATATCTTCTTGGCGCCCAATTTGCTGCCTCCTCAACCAGCACTTCATAGGCCTGATTCCGCGCCAAGCCCGTGACCTTGACGCATCGAAGATCATCGAAGTTGAAGTCTCGAGTGAAAAACCGCCAGAAAACGATGGAAACCATTGGATATTATGGTGATTTCATGTTTTTTTTATGGGATATTATGGTGGTTTAATGGGATTTAATGGGATTTACCATCTGGTAATTTAACATAGCCATTGAAAATCATCACTTTTAAAGGGTAAATCAGCTATAAATGGCAATTTTCCGTATTAAATCATATCTGGTTGGTGGTTGAGCCTACCCCTCTAAAAAATGGTCCCTCATTGGATTGTTTGTGTTGGGAAAATCTTCACCGGAAACCGCCGGAAACCATGGTTTGTACCATGAACAAAAAACTGGTTGGTGGTGCAATAACCATATTGAAAAATATCAAAGTCAATGGGAAGGATTATCCCATATATGAAATGGAAAATAAAAAATGTTTGAAACCACCGACCAGAACGGGGGTTCCTGTAAATTTTCCCAACAAAACCAATCCAATCTCACCCCAACTTTTTGTTGGAAACAAACTTCCGGGAAAATCCATCGGTCACCGTCGGTCACCCCAATCTCCATTCTTGATGACAAAACTGCGGCATGTCGGATGGCCTCGGCAACCACATCTTATCCGGCCTGTCTTCTGTTTGGGTCTGTCGAAGTTTATCACGTCTTAAGAACTTGATCACGTTCTCATCACAGAATTAGATTTTTTTAGGCTCATAGACGTTCATAGCCCAGAGCCATTCCAATTTTCGGTGGTGCCTATTCTTGTCCATGCATTAGGAGAAGAACCCAACCCACGGCTACGTCTCACATAGCCGCTATTTTCGACGATGCCTTTTTGCGACGGGCCATGGGGATAGCTAAATGCCGCAAGCCCAGCTATGTGCTTTCAGACTTGTATCCTGAAAAAAACATATCCTTTGAGATAAATCAACATAGCTATGGAAAATCATCACTTTTAATGGGTAAATCATCTATAAATGGACCATGTTCCAAATAACTATGTTAAATTGCTAGAGGGTATCGCTTCTGGGTCTGGGTTGCATACACCGTATACACCCTTAAATTGCTGAGTACCTACACCTTTAGGCAACCCTGGCTCGGCAAAGTGGACGCAACTGTTGCGCAACATTGGCGCAACAATGTTGCATCGCGAGCGATCGCTTTTTTTTTCCGAACTTTGCTTCAAGCAAAGACCAGAGATGATCGAAGCTCCAAGCAGCCGTGGAAGTACTGTATGGTAGCAGGGGTCTGGGCTGGCTGGGCTGGCTGGGCTGGACATATACTGTGGACTACATTACATTACATGACATGACATTACATTGCATACATATGATTATACGTACCGTATACATATGTATGTATTTAAATAAATATATATATATTACATTAATTTATGTCAGTACAATATATATATATTGTAGATAATCATAATGTGTCTATGTATATATATATATATACATACGTAAGTACACTGTGTACAGCGTACGGTATATACTTTGCAAACCTGAAAGGATGCCACATGGGCGTCTGCGCAATCTATAGACATTGGATGACATTGGGTAGTGGTCAAACATCAGGATCCGCGACAAATACATTTTTAGATATTTTTAGTAGCATCAATCATGTTTGGACATACACCGGAGAAAAAACAAGAAACAGTTTAAGATCTCCGGCAAGCGGTGGTTGGCCACCCGTGAGCCAGTGAAAGAGTCAAAGAAGCTAACCCCAAGTCAAGCCTGTCTAGTTCAGCCGACAATATGTGTTTAACACATTTTAAACCATCTGGGTGCATATTAATTAATATGTCACTAACCTGAAATAAGGCCACTTTGGGATGATTCCCCTTAAGCATAATTCCAGGCTTCGGTCGTCGTTATAATTTGCCCAGAAACAGTCAGAAACATTATATATATATATATAAACAATGCGAATCATCCCAATGAACATGTTCTCCGGTCGATCATCTCCATCGAAAGCGATGCGACATGGCGCCGAGTTTCTGTTCGTTGCTGTTACAACTGGATCTGAATTTGCAAAATTGGCCAATGCCAGAGGAATGATGCAAACTTGCCTCCTGTTTGAATTGTTTCATATGGTGAAACACCGAACAAAAAACTCCGTTCCCAGCCAAACCCTCCTAAAAGCGACCGATGTCTGGCTCCCAACTAAGCCGCATGGTGAAACTGACGGCCTGCAAAAGGCTGGCTTTCTCTTGGCTTGGTGGGTGTGGCAAACAAACGGATTCAACTGGAAAATGTAGGAATTACATGGAATTACATGGAATTACATGGAATTACATGGAATTACCCTTCCCCATGTACGTAATTCGGATTGGACAAGTTTGAAAGTTGACTTGAAGTGGATTGAGGAGAAACGCTCCTAAGCAAAACCAAGAAAACACTGGATTTTCCGGGCCCGACTTAGATTTTCCTGTAGCACTTTCCTCAAACTTTGGGAATGTCGCTTTGACCTGCATGCACCAATTCCATCCAATTCCATTCAATTCCACCGTTATATTTGAAAAAAACATACTGCCTTAATCTACCTTACATACATGATCACGTATTTGTTCAAAAACAAATGCTGAAACTTTGGGCAACGAGTTCTTCCAATTCTTCCAATTGGAAAACTGGGGAGTTGAAACTATTGGGAAGCGGAATCCACATGGACATGGCTGATCTGAGGCTATGATGCCCTGCACAAAAAACAATTACCCTCCAATGTAGTGAAACATGGGACTGGGAAATCTCCCCGAAAACGGACGTTTCAAATTGAATGGGCAAATCTTCCAATTGTTTTTCTATTTTTCTCCAGCAAACCATCTTTGCAGCTGCGAGTCGACTTTTCCTAATTAAGGAGTGTGCATTGGCAGCAAGGCAACCAGCCTTTTGTGCCTGGAAATGGAAATGAAACAAAAATCATTCTTGATAACCAAAGGGTTGTGGTTATAGCCTTTATGACCGTCACAAAGCTCCTCCGTGGCTAAAGAGTCAGCAACATGTCACACCCAAGTGATCCAACGAAGCACTGCGCCTGTTTTCATAACGTCACATGGACGTCTTCCTGACTGCGGACGGTGTTGTTGGGTCATCAAAAATGTTGGTTTTCTGCATAATTACCAAAAGAGAAATAGAACAAGTTGTCAGATTTACCATTACTGGAATTTTACCTGTGACCTGTGTATCTTTCTGATTGCTCTACCTCTGCCGTCTTGTCTAATCTCCCCATGCCTTGAATCCGCCAATTTTGGACTCATGTGGTTGGTGCAGTTTCTTTAGAGTTTATAAGTCGGTTGACTGTTGGGTTGATGGTGATTAGTGTGTATATATATATATTATACATATATTACAAGGGCCCATGTTTGTGAAGCCTGTTTCCTGCACAAAAACGATCTTTTTCCCCACAACTTTGTGTGGGGTTCTGCGCAGCAATGCACACAGCCTCAGTCAAGCACCTGTGGTGGCCATGAATGTGAGGAGGATGTTAGATGTCATGGCGGGGTACCTGAATCGACGAATGTTTGGGTATGTCTTTTTGTTGTGGGGTACAACCCTAGGAGCCACTTGAAAGAATCTTCATAGAGCTTCTCAGTGCAAGTGACAACAAACACCGATTCAAGCCCACTCGCTCCCATTTGCATGCTGGGCCAGGTCTTGCTTGCTCTCTTTGTTGCCAGCCTCAGGTATCCCTCAATCGCCACCGACCAGATTATCAGGAATTATGTCATGATAGGCTTTCAGAGTGGAAGCTAAAAGGAGATGAGCTATCCACACAATAGGTGTTAGGACATAGCAACAATGGTTGCACATAGTTGCACTTCTAGTCATGCCAGGTGGATCACTGGATCACCGGAAAACCCACCAGGAACGGGGGAGGAAGCTTATGTCACTTGCCCCCTAGGGGGAACATGGAGACCAGGAACAGCCAGGAACACGAGGATGCGGAAACTGCACCAGAATGACAGGGTTCCTGAGAAACATCGGTGGGAGACAGAATAATTCTCCAAAAGCAAAATTTCAGGAACGCTGCCATTGTGGTAAAAACGGGATTTTGGACACAAAAATGCTTCCCATTGTGGTAAAACAGGAATTCAGTGACGTAATCCACAGGGAATGGCCCGAAAACCCCTCTGGCAGTGTTGCTCGTGGTCTCCAGTCCTACTAAGCAGACTCGGACATGCTGGCTGCTAGTTGTGTGTTGGTTGGCACGGTACCTCTGAGAGCCAAACCTTTTTCCAGCAGTATGCGTGCAACAACGGACATCACCCGGCACTGGTTCTGGTGCCCCGAAAAGTCTGCATTTCTTGCTTCACACTTGTGGCCCCCCGTGGTATATATATATATATATGGTCTCGTGTTCCGTGTTTCTACCCCCCCCACCCCCCTCCAATGGTATAGGTTCCCTTCTATTTGCAAGCTATTTGCAGCATTTCTGAAGTCCACCCTCGCATTTGCTAGGTCTTTTACTAGGTACATGCTACCTTTTAGATGACCTACGTAGCACACATACTCCCTCAAAGTACCTACGTGCTACCTATAGTCATATATACATGTGCTATGTAGCTACTTCCTCTTACATACACATATATATATATATTTATAAATACTTACACATACATGCTTATATATATATGTATATACATATATATGTATATACATATATATTTGTATATACATATATATTTGTATATACATATATATTTGTATATACACATATATTTGTACATACATACATACATACATACATACATACATACATACATACATACATACATACATACATACATACATACATACATACATACATACATACATACATACATACATACATACATACATACATACATACATACATACATACATACATACATACATACATACATACATACATACATACATACATACATACATACATACATACATACATAAATACATACATACATACATACATACATACATACATACATACATACATACATACATACATACATACATACATATATATATATATATATGTACATGTATACATATATTCATATACATGTATACATATATTCATATATATATATATATGCGCGCAGTACCACACCCCCACCACACCACAGGGGGGAGGGGGGACAGTACCACACCCCCACCACACCACAGGGAGGGGAAGGGGACAGTACTACACCCCACCACACCACAGGGGGGGAGGGGCACAGTACTATGGCTACTATGGCTGACCCATGACCATGGCCGGGGGGGAGGGGGGTTGGAACGCTGAACCATATATATATATACATATATATATATATACACACCAGCGAGCATATAGACCTTACCAAATTGGCGTCAGAAGAATGGGAACTTTCTTTGAAATCTGGCCGAGTGTATCCGAGTGTCAGGGTCGAGCTGTTGGATGTTGGTACATAGATACTATATGATACTATCCATTATTTGGGCTACTTCAACCAAATTTAATTGGATGGGCACCACGGCTTGAATTTTTTTATGCCATCATCTTCACCGCAGAGCCAAGTTTCTCCAGTCTCAGCTGCATGCATCGCTTCCGCATGAATGCCCTGGTGGAACCACTCAGAATTTCTGCGACTTTCTGGCGAAACCCGTGTGTAGTGGGCTTACAAAAGGCCGTCATAGGAATATGGAGATGTTCAATGAAATCAATAGGTATACGGTGTGGTATACCTACAATTATAAAAACAATACCTTGTTGTTTCGCAGCAAATTATATCACCGCTCCTACTCATGGAAAGTGGGATTTTACGGCTGGACAGAGCCAAATCTCCATCGAGCAAATTTGGTGCCGGGGTAAGTCCAGGGAGTATCATAGGCTATTGGATTGGCTTAGTATCCCAAATATCCAATTCGTTTGTGTACCTGGAAAGTCTTTTTGGGGCATCTGCCGACTCGGCCTCCAAAATCTCCTTGCTAGCACCAGAACTTTGCAGCTGCAACATATGCCTCGATGAAGTTTGTTGGGGCGATCATAATCTGGAAACGATCTGAACCTGGAACATGAAAATACGGAAACAAATCAATATTTTTTTTCTTGGTTTACCCTCTGACAATCAAACGT
>CAMXCT020006445.1:662722-887722 GCA_947184155.2 Cladocopium goreaui
ATGGCAAATCAGCATTTTTAATGGGAAAACTCACTATAAATGGCCATGTTCAACAGCTATGTTATTTTACCAGAGGGTACTTCCCTGGGGTGATGGACACAACCTTTCTAGGCCCAAAATCCAACTTCCACTCAGACAAACCTCCTGTTGATCCCCAATGGCTACAATCCAATCAAGACCACAAATTCAGTGCTGGTGAGATGGGAAATGTGAATGTATGCTTTTGCTTGTTAAAACATCTTGAAACCCAAGTTGTTGCTTGTTAATATATGCTTTCCGGTTAGCTAAACTTAAAACCAAGTTTATTTCTGGTGCGAGCATGTCCACATCATTTAAAGGCATTGAACTTCATTGTTCTGCTGTGTGAAAAAGGCTATATCATCATGATTCATCATAATATATATATATATATATGATGTCAAATCTTAAGTCTTAGCATGTCTTGTCTATGAAATCATATGAGGGTTTCCTAAAATGGGGGGTACCCCATTCATCATCTATTTTAATAATTTTGAATAGGCTTTTTCATTATAAACCATCCATTTGGGGATACCCCAATATTTATGGAAACCATCTGAAATCCCCCATGTTTCGCTGAAGTCGCCATGTTTAAAAAAAGCCTCAGAGGTGAGAAGATCCAGGAGGCCCAGCGTGCCACGACTCTGAACCATCCTCGGGCTTTTATGGGGATTTTTTCACCGTGAAACATGGGGATTGACCACCAAACTATGGAGGATATAGCCATATTGCAGGATGGCCATCAATCCACAGGAAGTCATATGCCCATGAGGATTCCCATCATGGGATGGATGACCATCACTGGTTGGTGGTTTTTCGCCTACCCCTCTGGAAAAAAAAACTATGAGTCAGTTGGGATGATGACATTCCCAACTGAATGGAACGTCATAAAGTTCCATGGTTCCAAAGCACCATCCAGTGGAGATTCGTCGGACATGGAGAAATATCATTGGATAGCTAGTCGGACTGTGAGATTCTGGATTCCTGGATGTTCAAGAAGGGGATTCCCAATTCATCTGGGTAAATTATACTATTTCACTAACCTGAATTAAGGCGGCCATTTGGGGATGAATTCCCGAATCCTAACCATGATTCCCAGTGACGGAGAACAGTGAGGTCGTTATAATTTACCCAGATTCATTGATGATACCCTCTGGTAATTTAACATAGCTATTGAAAATGACCATTTATAGTGGATTTTGCCATTGAAAATGCTGATTTGCCATAGTTATGTTGGTTTACCAGAGGGTACCCAATATATAAAGGGAAGTTTTCACCCCCTACGACCAATCCACGGGGGTTTTGCTCCATAGTTTTTGGCCCGAAAACATATCAGGGGTGACGCCAAATCTGGCGGGATTCAAGCATGCAAACTTGGGGATTGAATCAGGTACTTCAGAAAATCGTGTTTTTTGTTAGCTTACAGTCGCATTTTCGCTGTTTAAGAATTGCTAGGTTTTAAGAAGATATTGCACCTTGTTCTTGACAAACTGCTTGGTCGCTACAAAAAAATCGGATTCTCGTGGCTCAAATGCTCAGTACGTTTTGGGTCAAACGTGTTGTTCGAATGTGTTCAATGAACAAAAACATGGTTCAACCATCTATGTTTTTGGGTCAATGATTTTGAGCTCATGGAGCAACAGTCACAACATGTGAGTACAATATCCAGGCCCACGACCCCTGAGGACTGGAAAAAAAATGCCGGGTATACCCTCACTATTTCCACTTACTAGTCATTGATTGAACATAACAACTCCTGACCCAATGTTTTCCCTCATACTCAAAAGCAAAATGTTTGGGTACCTACAGGAAAGCGCGAAACTCATGCCTAAGTCACGCCTGTGTGCTGAAAATCTGCTTTCCCCCATCTAAATGCAATTTCCAGGAAGTCATGCCTATTTCATGCCCGCAACCCAAATCACCATCTAAATGCAGCGGAAACCTTTGCTTCATTTTGATTAACTGATACCAGTAGTACTGCACAAGGCGGTGGCGGAAGTTTCAAAAATAGTAGCCCTCAACCATGCACCACTTACAGCTACATGATTCCTCTTGTGTTTGCGATGTTTCATAGTTTATAGTTTATATGATATTAATTCAATTTATGTTCTAAAAAAAGTG
Source organism: Cladocopium goreaui (assembly GCA_947184155.2). Lineage (NCBI taxonomy): Eukaryota > Dinophyceae > Suessiales > Symbiodiniaceae > Cladocopium > Cladocopium goreaui. Next base: position 664,862 of record CAMXCT020006445.1, read on the forward strand.
AACATATTTGGAGGTCAGCTTGGGACAAAACAACTGATTGTGAGCCAGTGGGAAGTGGGAGGGTAACCCCTTGATAAAACAATCTACATCAATTTACTTGGATGAAGGGTTACAAAGAACTCTGTCGCGTTGACACCTACGGCACCGTATTTGGGGGTGCTTCTTCGCATCCAAGACAACCAACATCAAAGTGATGCAACCTATAATGACGGTGTTCCAATGTTCCTGTAGACCCTCCATGTACCCAAACAAAACAGGTAGGTATCCTCCCCAAAGCTATGGCTTGTTGCATTTTGTCCCCTCCAGAAAGGTAATCCTTTGCACATCTTTACACAAAGCATGTGTTATGGAGCATCCCGACCTCAACCAAATTTCTATGGGCTTCCTCTCAGGGTCCATTTGTCAATGGGAATTCCAGGAGCCTAAAATGGAGGTACTGTACCATATAAGGCCATATTTTGTGGGGATATTCCCTCACATAGGCCTTACATAGGCCTTATATATGGTAGGTACCTCCAATCAATCGGTTCCTGAAATGGCCATTGAGTTTGCAGCTGCCCATGTTTTTCCCAGCGACGGACCGATATTGCTGATCATCGGCTTTTCTCTGATGGGACCGCTGGCGGACCTCGACGGGTCAGAAGGAGCCACGACCTTAACAAGGCCTTATTTCTTGGGGTACCTGTGATGGGAAAACAAATCATTGATCCAAAAAATACCAGCTTGATGGTACCACATCTTTGAGCCGAACAAGTGAAAAAACACACAATTTTCTCCGATTTGTCAATGATTCAATGCCGTTGACCGTTGGCCAAATCTCCGTGCATTGTTGATTTTATACATCCCTGTTGATTGATGCAGTAATTCCTCCCCGTCATTGATTAAACATTCCCATTGATCTCTTGGTTCAATCCGCATCCATTTCATGGACAGCCATCAATCCTTCCAAGAATTGGTTTATTGGAAAATTGACAGGAAACCCCAATCAATTTGCGGGTATAGAGTGTAAAAAATGACAAAGCACCTTATTTTCATGCACTTTCTCCCCACAAACCCAATTCATTGGAGGTTCATCCCGCTTTAAGTCAGATGTCAGTGGTGGTTGCACACATGGATGAACTAACTACCCTCCCATAATAAGAGTTGGCTTGCTAGAAAATCCACGAATTGTAGCTGATGTTTCCATTCAAAACCTCCAAATTCCATGGGATTTCCCTCAATGTCCCATCTTCTCCTACAGGATGGTGACCCTCAGTTATAAGTTGGTTTAGAACCCCCATGAACTGTAGTTATATCTACCATTGACATCCATAAAACGTATAGTTAAACCACTTCTATCACAGTTTCACAGCCTATCTTGGGGTTTGCCTCTGATTTTTCCCCTGAAAAGCGCCATGTTCGCCGGGTGGCTGGTCCTCTTCCAGGTCCCCCCAGAGATCCTCCTCGCTGGCGCGCAGCTCGACCTGCGACTTCCTCGGGGAGCTCTGCAGGTGCTCCTCCGAGGCCCCCCCGCCCGGTCCCGCGAGGTCAGGTGCACCACTGGGTTTTGCTATGGCATTTCAGATATGACTTATATATAAACTACATATCACCATTTGTATATATATATATAAATAACCATAAAAATGTATATACATATATTATAGATATATGGCTAACTATGGAAATCAGCCCCATAGTAGATAACTATGGATATAACTATATGGATAACTAACCCCCATAGTAGACATAAGTCCTGGTAAGTAGGGTGACATCTGTATCCACTTATAGTTCACCTTCGGAATGGAACTTCCAGCGGATCTTCATCACCGGCCCCCAACCTTGACCCGTGATTCTTCGCCCGCCAGAAACTTGAGGCTCTTTGTCCTCGCATCCGCATCCCTCAGCGAAGAGCTACCGACCATGGGATCAGGTGCTTTGGTAGACCTTAAGCCTGGAGAAATAAAGGCTTAACAGTTGCTTTGGAAATGGAAACACATGAAAGTTGCTGCAGAGGATTTCTTTTAGTTTCTATTTTTAACTGGAAGCTTCCAAAGAACAACTCTTCTTGACACAGGGTTCATACCCATCGTGATTAAAAAATATGCTCTACTCATAAGCCCTGAGAGTTAGGGATTTGCCTAAGCGAACCAATATATTCAATCATATACAAGTATTGGTGTCTCATAGGCCCTGAGAGTTAAGGATTTGGTGTCAGTTGTCACTTGTCGCACAAGAAGAAAAGCATATAGGCAACCCCAAAAAAATGGAAACACTGCAATTTACCACTATTTTACAATCAGATTTTCCAAAATTCTATCTCAACTTGGGGGTTGCTATATCCATGTCTTGCTCTACATCTACCACTGCGCTGATCAACCCACCAATAATCTGATCAGCACAGTTGGGGGATATCGTTGACAACTGTTTGCATTCCTGATTCATTGGACACATTCACTGTATATCCACCATATAAGCATAGGTACATCTATGCTGTTGTAAACCAACAAACATAGGTACACTAATAATGTGGTAGATATACATATGAGATGGAACATGGGTCAGGAATTCACACTTATGGTTTTGCTCAAAACTGCCAACACCAAACCCCCGTCGTGTCCACTGGTGCTATGGTTAAATCTGCTTACACCGACACGATCTCCTATGATAGATCCTGTCAGCTATAAATATATATATATACAAATAGTCATGGGTATCATCAACCATATAAATCATATTTGGTCGTCATATATGGTTATCGTTTGCCGAAACACATATATATATATATTCATCAACATTAAGTCGACATTAACTGATCATTATGTCAGAAGTTGAACCATTGAGTATAGTCATGGACATCAACTAGTCATTTACTAGTCATTAAGTTATACAGTCGTTATATATATACACAGTTCTATAGTTTATAGCAATATATACAGTTTTTATATACAGTCATTAGTCATTTACTAGTCGTTATACCACATTCTTCGTTGTAGTTCTTGGCATCCAAGGCATCCAAGGCATCCAAGGCGCATGGCAATGGCCTTGAGGCTGAAGGTGCTGGCGGCCAGCGCTTGGACCGTCATGCGGTTGTCCAACTCCCGGTAGTCCTGGCGGGCGAGCGGCGAGCGGCGGGCGGGGCCATCTTGGGCTTCCAGGATCTTCCAGGATTGGCCAAGTCATGTTTGATAATTAGATTGGATGTATATATATATAATATATATATATCAAGAGAGAGAGAAATAGATGTACAACAAGTGTTTAGATTCTATGATATATATATATATATGTAGATCAATAGATAGATAGATAGATAGATAGATCGATGGATGGATGGATGGATGGATGGATGGATCGATGGATGGATGGATGGATGTATAGATAGATATGCATTATATGAGTTTATGTATCTTATATACATATATATATATACTGGGATACTACACAATCATGTATTCTGGAATTCTGAGATGCACAAATCACGAACAGAAAATGAAAGTATCCTAAATACAACATCTGGTACCTTCTGCTTTACACCATATGGGGTTGCCTAAAAATCATGTACCACCCAATTTCACTGCTGAATCATCATATCCACATTATCCGAGATTATCTCCATTAACTATTAACCCAATATCTATCATCTATTAATCAACCTTGGTTATCTTTTCAACCCAATATGTAAATCAACCATTCCTATGATTCAAATTACATCTTGGGGTACACCTCATTTTCAGACACTACAAGCTCCGGTGGCAGTTCCTCGCAAATTCGGTGCACCGACTTCTTCAAAACCTGGGTTTTTGACAAATGACGCCACCCTGGCGTACAGGATGGGGCCCCCCAGTGATGTGAATGTTGGTTTATAAACCCCATGAATACTATAGTTATCTATTAGTTATCTATAGTTACATCTACCATAAACCATGGAATTCAGCCACTTTTCTAAGGCAACTGAACGCTATCTCCCCATCCAGTATACCATCTGGTTTCATCAAACGTGGCTGGCTGGACGATCCCCTGATAAATGGTAGATTTTCCAGCTGGTTCTCAACCTCCCCTGTTGCTGGTCATTGGGGATCATCATCCGTTAGAAAAAAAAACTCAAAGCACCAATCAGTCAAAAATATCTAGCTGTTTCTTGATTGGTGAAGCCCAATGGTGGTGAAATGTTGGCAGCATGGCACGCTGATCGACTGAGATCTTTTCGGGCGGGGACTAACCTCACAAAATACCATGGGAATCATGGTACGATGATGCTTTCAACCCTGGGTAAAAATCTGTTGTTGGGGCGAGACCTCAGAGTCAAACCAGAAGAAAAGATAGCCAAAGGGGGAACAATTTTGTTTCCCTGCAATGATTTTCAGGAAAACACACATTTTTAATGTGTGTATGTTAAAACTATTGAGAATTCACAAAACTCCGCAGCATTCCTAAAACTTATGGCTATAGATCAAAGTTGGTACCAATATAGTATAAACATGTATAAACGCATTCCTGATACAGTACGATGTTCATCCGTGAAAGACACGACCTGCCTGAAGTCTTCGCTGTGACCAGTGGACCAGTGGACCAGGCCACCGATGTCATGTCCCAACGAAAACCTAGCCCTAAACAGGAATCCTTCAATGTTTGGTGATAAAGACTGATTAAGACAGTATATTTGTAATGATTATAAAAGAGTCTTTACATTTATAAATATATATATATATATTGTACATCTATATGATTCAATGTCTGGTGAATCACATATAATATAGATGTACAATAAGTTCTGCTTGAGGACATTTCTGCTCGAGACTCGAGATATGTAGTGATGTTTGATGATTTTTGTTCGTTTCAGGAATGTGTGCTCGAGGCATTGTACACAATTCACAGGGTTCCAAACAACTACCTTTTCAATGTGCACTGGTTTGCGCAAATTTTCGCGTTGTGCATCCTTGTTCTGCTCAGATCAGAGGAAATCAAATAGGACATCACAGGGCATTGTCAAACTATGATAAGTCAAGACAGTACAGTCAAGATTTGTTTTTTTTCCAGTTTCTGCTCGTTGTTGACGTTTGCTCGGTTAAGGGAGAAGATATGAACAGCCCCATGAAAAGATCCAAAATGTCACAGGTTACAACTACAATCAGTTAAATATATCCATATGCTCAATGTATGGGTATATTTACCTACATTTGTTTTTTTTGGGGGGGGCAAATGTTGGACCATATTCCATATACATACATGGAGCATATGGGTATGGGATTGTCTCAAACTGTGAGATAGCATGTTCAAAAGGATAGCCATGTCATTGCGAAACAACGATTTTCTCCCAGAAAAAAATGAAGGTTTCCATAAATGGGGGTACCCCTAAATCATCCATTTTAATAGGATCTTCCCCTTTAAACCAACCATTTTGGGGTACCCCCAATTTAGGAGCCCCCCATTTTAGCGTTGTGGGGTTCCACCAACACGCAGTCATGATGCTCGTTCCAGTCGATTGCACTGACTGGCCAGCCTGGTGAATCTCACCTGGAGCATCGCCGTAGAGTGTCTGAACATGGGGTCGGTCTACCACCCCGCAATAAATCAATAAGGGGTTTCCATAAATAGGAGTATCCCCAAATGGATGGTTTATAATGGAAAAACCTGTTAAATATGGATGATCAATGGGGTACCTTGGAGGTACCACCATTCATGTTATGGAAGCCCCCAAGCCCTGGACGTTGAATGGGATGATGATTATATAACCAGCCACCCACGACATTTAACCAGCGGATTTAGATGATGATGTTCATTATTATGATGATATCAGTTCTGTACCGATGATGATGATGATGTTTAACCAATGAATTTAGGGGGTAGCCGATTTTTCAGACAAGGCCAATGCAATGTTTTGTGTCTTTACCATCAGCTACAGGATTTCCTGCGGGCTGAAGTCATGTCTGGGCCCCCAAGAACTGAATTCAATGGGAACATCTCAAGATCATGGCACAAAAAAGGTGAAAACAATGGGGTGAAACCATGGATTTTAGCTCCAGAAAAAGCATCATGGCTGATCCGCGTCGTCTTCATGACGGTTGATTCAGTTCACTCGCGGAAATTGTCTATATAAATCTATATATATATATATACATATATATATATATAATGTATAGGTGGATAGATATAATGTGTAGGTAATTAAACGAAACTTTGGAAAACATACAGTCTTATTTGGACGATAAACCCGTGTTTTTTTCATTCTGCAGATATCCCCTTCAAATAACCCCCAAGTGAGTCACACAACTTATGAGAATGCCGTTTCAAACGTGATCCATGGCTGTTACAACTACAAATATGACCATTTATCCCATTCATAAGCTGGATGATATCTCTGGTGGTAAATGTTAACACAATTCCAAGGAGTATGGGTCCTCAATAGTTAAAATATTCAGCTACTACTAGACTACCAAACAATCAATTAATATCCCATGAACTATAATCAATAAATACCCCTGAAAAAGATTGAAAAAGTGTATAGCCCTAAAAAACATAAGTACAGCCCTACATAGCCCTAAAAAGAATCTAATGTTCAATGTAAAATCACCGTAGTTTGATGACTAAACATGCTTAAACTCAAGCAGTGCTGGGTGAATCCCGTTAAAGTCAATAATCAATCAACCCAGGTTTTTTGTGTCCCATCAATCATGTAGTATATATATATTATATATTCCCAAAACAAATCCGCATTCTCTCCATCATATTCCCATTAAACTCCCATTAAACTGCTCATCAATCCCAGTATATATATATATATACATCATTATACATCTACGTATACATTAATGGTTAATTTGTTACGTATATACATTACAAAAACTAACCATTAAGCCTGCCATAATCCTATCCCCAATACCTCGCGACTACTCCACCACTTCTAAAAATCGATCGCCTCATCGACGTACTGCAGCGCCTCTTGCACTTCTTGTCCTTGGGAAGTGATTAATAGTGGTTCATAATGGTTATTAGGGATTAATACCTGATCAAATGAATAATATATCTGGTTGGTGGTGCAATAACCATCTTGGAACTTGTTGAACCACGTCTTTAACCAATCACTTCTTGTCAACGAGACATGCCATCTGTTTTCTGTGGGAACAAAAACATATCAAATCCTCATTTCACCCATTGTTCAAATGATGATCCTTCTCCTGGTAAGATGCCCATATTTCATCATAGTTCCGATGATTTTCCATGAGGTGCTCATGTTTCCAACTATTTTCCATATGTTCACCTTCCAAAATTTCCATATTTCTAACTATGTCCATCATCTTTTCCAATGATTTTCCTTATCCCTGCCACATTTCGCAGCTTCGTTGCTGAAGGTGGCAAACTTCGGTTCGATGACCAGCAAGCCCTTGGCCTGAAGAAAGCCAGGTAAAACCTCTGAAAACCAATGGCATTGCCTGCTTTTTTTAAATGAGTTCTTGAAAATCTTCAATTCATCATTTTTCGATCAGTTTTCCATGTTTCTTGCCTGATTTTTCCAGGTGTTCTCAGGTTTTCCTGTGCCAAAAAGGCCATTTTTGGCCACTTCCCACGTGGAAGGCCACTTCCCACGTGGAAGGCCACTTCCCCGCGCCTTCTCCTCCACTTGTTCCACCTTCAGGGAGGCGTGATCCGCAGCGCGGGTGGCCCTGCGAGATGGACATGCAGGTGATGACATGTATATAGATGATATGTTGTAATATCAAAATAGGTTAAATATATAAAAATAGTGATTAATAGTTGTTATTAATAGTGATTAATATACCATAATAGTGATGAATAGTGGTTCATAATGGTTATTAGTGATTAATACCTGATCAAATGAATACTATATCTGGTTGGTGGTGCAATAACCATCTTGAAAAATATGAAAGTCAATGGGAAGGATTATCCCATGTATTATGGAAAATAAAAAACGGTCCAAACCACCAACCAGATATGGTACCCTCTGGTAAACTAACATAGCTATGGAAAATCATCATTTTTAATGGGAAAACTCACTATAAATTGCCATTTTCACTAGCTATGTTAGTTTACCAAATGGTATATGATATGTTGTAATATTAAAATCGGTTAAACATATTAAAATAGGTTAAAGCAGGTAAAATATGTGGTAAAAATAACATATAATATTATGGTATATTGTAATATTAGAATAGATTAAACTATGGGATTAGATGTAGGATAATAAGTGGTAACATGTAGGTTAATATATAGTAATAGGTGGTGTAATATGCATCAATAGTGTATAATATTAGAGTATAATAGGTGATATACTGGGATTCAATGGGATTTAATGGGATATATATAATTACTATATAATGTAATGGGATTAAAGTTGTATTATATTGCATTACAATGCATTTAACACATAATATATACCATTATCTGATAACATGTATTTGTAACATGTATGTACTGTAACTATATAATATGTATGATGGGATTTGAACGGATTTAATGGGACATGGAGCAGCGTCAAAAAGTTGGTTTAGGAACTGGTGTGTTTATAACTATTCCAATAGTGGGTTTTTTATGATCCCCTTTCAATAGGTTAGTAGAACCCCAAAAATAACAATCAATGGGTCTTTGACAATGCTCAGTGTATAATCCGTACACTGAGGTATATACACACAAATATGGATATGAATGTATGTCAAGCTATTTATGATTGAATAATATAACTAAATGTTTGCATTGGAATACCTAACCAATCATTAGCAGCGGTTCCGGACGCATTAGTAATAGGGAACTAGTACCGTATTGGAATCCTTATATTGCCCAAAAGTTGAGAGTGAGTGCATGATAATGTTTTTTGAAGGATGCTCATACCAGCATTTATAATTGTCATAGACCCATAATGACTCGACCTCCCATCTGCTTCCCCATTTCAAGTGGATTCCTCATGGGAGAACACCATTTCATCATCGACGTAAATCCAGGTGAATGGGATAAACATGGATAAACCATTTACCCTCTGGTAAACTAACATAGCTGTTGCAAATGGTGATATATAGTTGATTTACCCATTAATAATGGTGATTTTCCATAGCTATGTTAGTTTGCCAGAGGGTAGTTCATTGATTTTCACAGCTATAAACCTCCATCTCTTTGCTGTAAATCCTGCATTTTCACTATCCCTTATCCCAAATAATCCTCAAGCCCATCTGCTTCACATGGGGGGTTCCTAAAATAGGGGTACCCCATTTATCATCCATGTTCATAAGATTTTCCATGATAAACCATCCATTTGGGGTATCTCCATTTATGGAAACCACCATATATAGCCAATTGGTAATTGGCATAGGGATTCCCCATATTCCCCGTTCTTGGAGTATTATAATTCCCAATATATTGGGTAGTATAATCCTCTATAATCATCAGCCAACCAGGTTTTTGAAATATCTGCGCCTCTCAATCATCAAAGTATTTTGTTCTGAGCGCCTTGCCAACCTCGGTGCTGGGTGACATCGGGTGACTTTACGCGACGTTACGCGAGCTCGACAAACAGATGATCGATGTTTTGGTGGCAAAAACGTGTTTTTTTACACAAAGAAATGGAGAAACCAAGACATGAGGTAAAATAATCAGCAACCACAAAGATATATCATGTTTTGTTAAGGTTATGACCAAGAGAGGCCTTGGTTTTGAAGACACTTGGATATATACATAATATATAAATATAAATATATATATTATATATATATATTATATATATATATATTATATATATATTATATTATATTGTATATATTATATATATATTTCTATGTGGTTTGCCGAAACGCAGCTACCTGTGACCCATCACTCAGAAATGACTAGGAGAACAGAGTTCTGGATGAGCCAACATGGCAAGATCAGCTTCCTTCCTACGCGCTGGTTTCAAGCATGCTTGGATATGTTTGTGAGCTCCCCATTGAGGATCGGCATTTCAATAGGCCATCAACACATGGCGAAAAAACCATTCAGGGCGATAGTTCAGTGATGGACCCAAATTGCTCACCGAGCCGGGTCCGCATGATACAAACAAAACATGCATCTATACATCTAATATACACGCGTCCAAATCACTGTGTTTTCCTATTTCATTGCATATGTATGTGTGGACACGTGGCTATGGGTCACAGCCTGTATTAGTAGAGACCCATTGATGTATCAGCGACATCAACCGTCATGAAAATAAGATAACAAAAAACAAACATACGAACGCAATAACGGTCAGAATAGGTTTCAATGATATGTATATATATATATACATAAGTGGATGGCGGCTTCAACCCATCAAGAAAGAACATGTAGAATCAACCAGATTATCTGGATCATCATCAAAAAATACAACAATGTTGAACATAAAACATGTTCAAAACTATCAGATCATCATTGATCATCATTCGTGACATACCCCTTGTATACGTATTGTATGCCCAGTTTAGATCATTTCGGATGGTCACCCTGGGGTAGAACTAAAATGATGTGGAACATCCACCATTTGTTCATGTTCCGGATGGAAAACCATGGCTATTTCTACATGTATGTACACGTTTACCCCAGGGTATATATATATATATATTATAGTATGTTGCCAAATGTATACAATACATCCCATTAATGTTGTAAGGGAATGGTTACCATGGGACATATACAATACATATATTATAGTTACTTCCATGATAAATGATATATCATAATTACATGAACAATCATGAACATATACCCCCCATTAAATCACAAAGTAAATATTCCATACACCCTAATCACATATATATATAGTTCAATGCAAATTGGTATTCCAATGCGAACATATAATGATAGTCCATCATATATGGAGGTTTCCTAAGTCATAGGGGTACCCCCAAATCATCAATTTTATAGATTTCCATGAAATAAACCAAGCATTTTGGGGATTCCTCCATTTATGGAAACCCCCATATATAGCCAATTTGTAATTGGCATAGGGATTACCCATATTCCCCGTTTTTGGGTTATTATAATTACCAATATATTGGCTAGTGTAATCCTCTATAATCATCAACCAACCAAGCTTTACAATTGGATTTATATTGGATTATACATTGTTCTATAAATTCAATTAAAAAAAACCCTTGGTTACCTTGGTTGATGATTCCCATTACTATAATCATCAACCACCCAGGCTTTTGAAATATCTCACCTTGATTGAAACCACCGAACCACGAACGGCCTAGTGGCTCCACCAAAGTTCGACGGGTACTTTTTTCGTGGTTCTGGGTGCCGAACAAGGTGGTTTTGAAGGAAAAAACGCAGATCTGCATGATTGTTTATTTGTATATATACATATATATGTATATATATATATATATGTATATATATATATGTTATATATATGATATACTAGTATTGTTGTTGTCGTGGTTATGATTAATATATTTCCACTATGCAGATAATATATATATATAAATAAATAAATATATATATATATATATATTGTACAAACACATAATATATCTATATACATGGTTACACACTACACACAAAAAAAACTAAACATGTGTAGGCCGTCAAATAAATATAGATCACGCAGATACGTGCCAACTTTAGATCTTTAAACCACCAATAAACCTCAATAAAACTGAACTATACACTCAAACAAATTCATTTAGAGTACCGCATGGAAAGCTCATGAACAACTAAAATGGTACCCCAAAAAATTGTCAACTACCCAGGAGTTTGATAATGAAGGGTGATGTTACCCTCCAGCGAATTTATATAGATATAGAACAAAAAACAAGCTGAAAATTGATGGGACTTGTTTACCATGAGAACCGCAATATATACATATATATAAATAAACTATATATATATATATTATATATATATATATGTATATCGGATTTACATACTATTTCTAGGCATGAGCGTTGCAACGTGAAACCTATAACCGACCTTAAAAATGATGATGGATGTAAAACACACCTTTCACGTTTTAATTTATGGCCTCAAACCGGGTCTTGGATGTGTTGTACGATATACTTATTGCAGAAGGTTGATTTGTCCATTAGGAAACGGAGGATTTCAAGAAGAAAACCATGTGCCAGAAACGAGTTTGTTTTCTTTTCGCCAGCAATCTCCATCGTTTGCCAAAAAAAGCAAGCCCTTTTTGAACGAACGGATCAGGATCCTCGGCCGGTCATATGAGAGATCATCCCAAGTAGAGGTATATGTGCAGTATACCCAATAAAGCACCTCTATTGGGCATGGTTTATTCATGGGTTTACTACATCTGTTGGTTCTACATAAATGAAGACATTGCCACCGGTCTTTTTTGTCAGGGAATTTTGCAAATGCCATGAAATATCTGGTTTCCAGCATTGTAAATGGACATATGCCATCATATATCATCATATATTATCAAATACCTCTATACATATCATACAATACTATACATGTATATATATATATACTGTATATATTGTGTATACCATCTGGTTATTTCACATAGCCATAGAAAATCACCATGTTTAATGGGTAAACCATCTATTTCTATGGGCCATCTATACCATGGCTATGTTAAATAACCGGAGGGTATACATATATTACATACATATATATATATATATTACATAAATATATTATATATATATATATATTATATGGAAATTCCATCGTTTCCCGAAGAAATATGAAATCTATACTTCCGGGAAGTTCGGCAGCTGGTATTTTCCGCCGTCCTCCATCCGTTCCTGGAACTTCGCCAGCTCCCCCTGGGGAATCGTCCGACGATGGTCCGGAATCGCATGGCAAAAGTACTTGGTGGCTCACCCCAGTTCGCAAGTCGAGAATAGCCCCAGTGATAAGTGGGATAAGTAGGGTTAAATAGGCTTAATTCACCAAACAAACTAGGATCAAAAGCCACTAAGTGGGATGCGCCACCAAGTAGGGTCTATAACGACAGTATGGTTATTGCAAGAATATGGAGGTTTCCTAAAGTGCAGGTATCCCAATAGCTGGATGGTTTATTTCATGGAAATCCTGTATTAAACTGGATGACGTGGGGTACTTCCATTTTAGGACGAACCTCCAGATACCGTTAATGCTGCTAATAATTGAATCATAACTATTATTATATTGTGAACAATAGTAAGTATATATATATTATGTCAATATTTGATTATATCTATGTAACATATAATATGAATACTATCAACATTATTATCACTGTTTACTATTGAGAATCTTGTTGTTATAATTTGACAATTGATAATTGATACTCATGGTGATCCCGTTATCAAGTACAACAACAATAAATCATGTTGTCAGGCCAACAATACAATTGTTATCGATTACAATGCTCATATTGTAACAATATAAGACAAACAATGCTAGACATAACAATATTTATCCCTATACCGCTAACAATCAACTGATTAGAGGAATATATGGAACTATCATGAATTATCATCATGCTTTTTACAGCCAACATCAGACCAACAATAGGCCGTCATAAGTTATATATATATATTTAAACATATAACACATTAGTAGGAAAAAAACAAACAATAGAAGTAATTAGTGAACAATGGCAATTAAATCGATATTAAACCGATTCCCATAGCCAATCACAAGACGCAACGCACCTGCAGTGCTTGGTTCAAGCCGTTCACTGCTTCGGCCACCCAATCCCTGAGACCATCCTTGGGAGTCTGTGGGATCCACCGTCATCAACTGCTTGTGTTTTTGGTGTATCTGTATATCGTATAAATATGTATAAATTAACCAGAAACCAAACACAGTGGTTGTATAAATCAAAACTGTCATATGATTATATATATATATAGACGTACATATAATTTTGTATATCATGTATCATCCCAAGAAAATGATTATGTGGATACGACATAGATATAGCGTTTGCCAGGGAAAATACAACAAGCACCCAAATCGCATTGCTCCCACAGTGGCTTATCCCATGCCAATAGTGCCTAAAAAGGATTAACCTGGATTTGCTTGAGGAACCACCAAAAAATAAAAAAACACGCCCTTATCGATTCCCCAAGTAGTGGATTTCCCATAGATAAAATATGATAAAATAACAATACATCTTCAGCAAATCCAAGTTTTCTTGTGATTTTTAGCCAACCTCACTGTCCATTGAAGTATGGTCACCTTTTTTTTTGGCGATGAAAAACTGCCCGATTTTTGTGGTCCCAGTCGTGATGTCCATGGACTTTTTACCAATTGTCATACCATGGACTTGGGTGGATTTGAAGCTACATCCATCTATATCCATCTATATCCTCTGTTCGTGTCTTGAAGACTTGAAGAATCTCCAATCTAGACTCCCAGCCGATCATGAGCAACGAGGATAAAACTGGGGTGCGATGATCCTGTTGAATCCAGTTGTTCCATTATAACTGGTTGGTTTTCAAAGGGATTCCCAGACCGGATGATGACATTCCCCCAATGTACTAGAGTTTGTTTAGCCCCTACAAATAACAACTAATAGAAACTTTGATGACGCTGCTCATTTAGTGCGGAAACCAAAAATGGCACTGAGAGATAAATTCACGGAACTATGAGGCAGGGATCATCATGCCATTGTTTGGCTTTAAAGTTCAATATCTATCGGAAGCCAGCTACTTGGTGGCTCATCCCACTTAGTAAGTGGGTTATGATCCTAGTTATAGGTGGACTAAACCTACTTATCCCACTTATAGCTGGGGTTATAATCCACTTGCTAACTGGGGTGAGCCACCAAGTACTTTGATTGAGGGACAAACCGAATATTTTTTTCTCAAGGTGATGCCGCCATGATCCCTTCAAGATGTTGTCCTCATTGTTCTTCCATTGTTCCGGAACTGATCATATGGCCGGTAGCACATATGGGTGTTGATTATGATTTCACGTTGTCTTCTTTAGGTGAATGGCCCAATCATGAGAAAACAGAACTACAATGGCATCTTCAGGAAACAAATCTGTGAACCCTAGGCCCCGATTTCCACATTTCCACATCCGGAAGTATCTTTTGCCGATTTCCACATGGGAGTTGTGGTCAATGCGGCCCTGCAATGCGGCACTATGCTGGTGATCTTGAATGATTACGCATTGACCAACTTAATGGACATAATCGCACACAACAAAAAATCAGTATGTATATCTATATTGATATGTACTTAGACATACATACATACATCCATCCATCCATCCATCCATGCATGCATGCATGCATACATACATAAATTAATTACATACACACATACAATACATACATTACATTACATTGCATTGCATTACATTACATTACATTACATTACATTACATTACATTACATACATGCATATATATACATATGTATATGTATATATATATATATTTACATATCTATGTATACGTGATTCAGAATCAGGACGGATTGGCATGTTTATTGTTTTGTCTCAACATGGGGGATCTCCCCAAAACAAACCATGCTATTGAGAAACGTGAGGCTTGGAAGCAAAGGATTTTGGGGTTTTCAATGGGTCTGAAAGTCTGAAACTTTGACGTATATATATATATACATACAGTATGCAATGTGAGGCCCCCCAGTTATAAGTTGGTTTATAAGCCCCAGTAACTATAGTTATAAGTACCATAAACCATAGTTATTGGAGTTATAAACCAGCTTAGCTATCTTGGGGGCCTCACATTGTAGTATTGATTCCTAAATCCACAGATTGATCATGCTTCAATTGAAACTGTCACGTGGGGTCTACCTGATTTGACATTTCCAAGCGGCGTCAGAGCCCGAGCGGACCTGAGCGAACCGAACGCACAACGCAGGGCTCGGCCCAAAACTTTTTCCTACGGAACCACCGATTAATTCTGGAAAAAATCTGGAATTTTCCATCTGAATTTTAAGAATTCCACTGTTTTTGGGAATAATTCCGGAATTTTACATCTGGACTCTTTTCATGCTGGGACTGAACCAAGGATTTTATGGGAATCGGACGAAAGGCAGACTATAATGGAAGATATAAAACAAGATTATGATTTGGGTGTCTGACAATCGGGAATTTCAAATTTGTTGCAGGCTTAGGAGGGACAATGAAATCATCAACCTCATTTTGTTGGGTTGGTGGGTACCCTATGTTTAAATAGACTCATTTTGACGTTGATGTTTGGATGTGTTTTCCTCCTCCAACATGTAGTGAAATATGTTCTCAATTAAATTACTTTTGGCAAGTATCTGTTAACGTACATTTGAACTACAGTGTTGTGTTACAAATAACATCTGATACATGCATATTAAACTACTCCCACCATGGACCAGCTGAGGGGCGAGAAAAAAATACTTTACTTCGAGATATCCCCACCATGACATTGATACGTTTTGTTACTGGCAAATCTTCTGGCATTCTATCTGACATATCTTCTGGCATCCTACCTGGCATATCTTCTGGCATATGTTCTGGCATATCTTCTGGCATTCTACCTGGCATATGTTCTGGCATATCTTCTGGCACTCTATCTGGCATATCTTCTGGCATATCTTCTGACATTCTATCTGGCATTCTATCTGGCAAATCTTCTGGCATTCGATCTCGCAAACATTCTGGCACTTTATCTGGCATACCTTCTGGCATTCTATCTGGCATATCTTGTGGCATTCTATCTGGCATATCTTCTGGCATTTTATCTGGCATATCTTCTGGCATTCTATCTGACATTCTATCTGACATATCTTCTGGCATCCTACCTGGCATATCTTCTGGCATATGTTCTGGAATATCTTCTGGCATTCTACCTGGCATATGTTCTGGCATATCTTCTGGCACTCTATCTGGCATTCTATCTGGCATATCTTCTGGCATATCATCTGGCAAATCTTCTGGCATTCTATCTGGCAAACATTCTGGCACTTTATCTGGCATATCTTCTGGCATTCTATCTGACATTTTATTGGCATTCTATCTGGCATACCTTCTGGCATTCTATCTGGCATATCTTCTGGCATTCTATCTGGCATTCTATCTGGCATATCTTATCTGGCATTCTATCTGGCATATCTTCTGGCATTCTATCTGGTGGCATTCGTTGAGGTCCAGCGGTGCGCACTGAGCTCGGAAGGCCCCAGGTTGAGGTCCAGCGGTGCGCACTGAGCTCGGCAGGTCCCAGGTTGAGGTCCAGCGGTGCGCACTGAGCTAGGAAGGTCCCAGGTTGAGGTCCAGCGGTGCGCACTGAGCTAGGAAGGTCCCAGGTTGAGGTCCAGCGGTGCGCACTGAGCTGGGAAGGTCCCAGGTTGAGGTCCAGCGGTGCGCACTGAGCTGGGAAGGTCCCAGGTTGAGGTCCAGCGGTGCGCACTGAGCTGGGAAGTTGGCGAAGAGCTTGGCGAAGAGTTGGCAAGGCGGAAGTGGAGGTGGAAGTTGATGCAGACATGGTCGAGGAGAAACTGGAGGAGGAGGAGGAGGCGGAGGAGGAGGAGAAACTGGAGGAGGAGGCGGAGGAGGCGGAGGAGGAGGAGGAGGACAACAGCTCTGATAAAATCTAACAACCCTCACCTGGCAGGTGGGGAAAAAACGGTTTGGGCGAACACCGATTCAAAGAAATCCCTTTTATGTCAAACATATTACTCTGTAACAACTTATGTGGCAAGTGTACAGTAGCTGGTTTATACAGTAGCGAGGTTATACCCTC
This sequence comes from Cladocopium goreaui, assembly GCA_947184155.2. Lineage (NCBI taxonomy): Eukaryota > Dinophyceae > Suessiales > Symbiodiniaceae > Cladocopium > Cladocopium goreaui. The sequence goes on from CAMXCT020006445.1 coordinate 682,505, forward strand.
TGGCACTTAAGCAAAGCTCAACGAACATGTGCCAATTTGTGGATGATTAATCCGTATTGAACATGATGATTCCCATCTGTTAAACGACATTCAATTGCCGTGATAAGTTGGTTGTGGATATGTGGGATCTTAGTGAAAGGGATTCTCCCCCAAGTGAAGGTGAAAAATCAAGTGACTGAAACAGCCTATCAGGAAGCTGTTGAAAGGGAAGGACATTTGTCAAATATGTGTTTGTGTTTGCTTCCACTGTATTTCCGCAACCAGAGGATCGTGATGCCCACGTTCAAATTGCACTCGTCATGACCTTACAATAAACTTTTCTAGACGTCGAAACCCTTACAGGATATAGGAAACAGGTCTTGACACCAAAAAAAGGTTCATTGACAAAGAATTTTCCCACAACAAAATTCCGATGTGTTTTTGGATTTTGGAACCTCCATTCTCCTGAGAAGAATACTTTCACAATCCCAAAAAATATTACGGCTAGGTCGCCCAAAGGCTGCAACATACGTTGCCCAGAATGATCATTGTCGTGCAGAGATTACAAAACACATATGTATATATACATACACATAGTCATCCTGCAGTGGATAGAATATGGAAATGTCAAACACCTTCACTAAAATGAGATGTTATACCATAGGCTATATACTTCAGGATGAGTACACATAAGTATAGTTGATTACTCTGATATAATCTTATTACTATATATATATATATTCATTTATGTATGGTGATGGATATATGATATAGATGTATGATATTAGTAAATTCTATCGGAATATGCAAACACATCATCAGTGACTAGTGATATTTCATCATACATCCAGCATCCAGTTCTCTCCGTCTTGGCGTCCCACTGGCATTGCAGGTGCTTTCAGCGCGCTCGTGACACTGGCCCTTCGAGGTACTGGTGCCTGGCGCTGCCAGTGACGCAAAAGGGGCGGGCTTCCAACACACACCGCGGATTCCAGAAATGTAGCCAGCAAATATGTATTCATATGTACAATTCTGATGTACTGTATATATATATAATATACCGTTAGCTTCCAAACCCTACAAATTTGTCGGGTGCAAACTAAAACCCTGGGTTTAGCCGTGATCATGGTAAAAACCTTGGGTTTGTCACAAAAAAACAGGGTTTTCTTACAAACTGTCCGAATTCGATTTAGTGCTTGCTTCCAACACTTCTCCTACTTTGCTTCATCACATGTTTCTTAGATTTTCCTCCATTCAGCCTTACCGTCAGGAAGCCACATCTACATATATACATCTGAAGTAGAGAAAAACGCAACCCCAACATGGAAAAGTACGGGTCGGGAATTCAAGCCTCTAGCAAACCGTGTTCAACCCGTGATTTACCCGTGTCAACCCGTGTTTTCTTAAGGAATACCTAGGGTTTGTAGGCTAAACCTCGTGTATTTTGAAAATAACCAGGTTTTCTCTAACCCGTGTTCAACCCATGTTCAACCCGTGATTTACCCGTGTGCACCTATGATATAAAACATGGGTTGGAACCCCTGGAACTGGTGAAAATATAATATGTTTTTGTTGTGTTTGGGCTTGTGCTTGGGCGTCGATGACCAGTAGACTGGACAGAAATGCAACACTTTTTGAGGACCCACCGCATTAACAAAATCAGAGCATTTGGGGGCATGGTCTTGAAATTTATGGAAAAAGAAAAACCTTGGGTTTTGTTTTGAAACCCTGGGTTTTAAGTGCCACCCTGCGAATTTTGCGGGTTCGGAGGGTCAAGGTATATATATATATGAATGCGAATTAAGTAGATCAATCTGAAAAACAAACTAAACTATAATTAGTGACACTATTGTTCGGAAAAGGAATTTACTGTTCCATCTTATCGATATAATTGTTACTACGATACTACTTTCCTATCTTATCCATGCTTCGCACATGAAAATCAACACAACTCTTCCAGGCCTTTGCACTTGCCGTGCTACTCCGCCTGGTTCACCGGGAAGGGAAGCCAATTGGTGGTGGTACAAACAACGGCTCTAATGTTGATACACCAATAAACGAACCATATTTTGATGGTTGTAATCCCACCCATTTATGGTAAAACTGTGAATGGCTTTACTACATTACTTGAGTAAAACAAAATATATATCTATGGATTCGTATTTTGGGACCAAATATGAGCAACTTACCTGGGCTGCAATGGCTTTTCAACTAGTAAAGTAGTTGATAATGCTTGTACCTCTAGCGTCAGCAGGCTTGTTGACTTGTTGACTCTCGTGGACTGAGATGTACCCCTCGGGAACTGGGATGTAGTTGGACGTGCATCAGATAATATATACCATATATATCCATATATATATATATTATTATATATGTATCATGTTTACCCTCTGGTAACGGAAAACAATACATGTGGCAACGGAAAATCCACGCTATGGAAAGCTGGATGGAGCCATCATTGACATCGAATCAGGGGATCATCGAAGCATCAAGATCCAAACATGGGACCCACATGTCAGATATGAAAGCGTAGGGAAACAAAAGTAATTACATCTGAACACGAACGTGGTAAAACCAATAGTACACCATGCCCGAAAACACAATTTTTATGTTTTTGTTTTTTAGGGTGGCATAAACTATCCCCTGTCATAGTAGGTTTGTGGGATTGGGTTGCCCACATTCAGTAGCCTGGAAGATGGGCCAGATGGAACAAGGTCCTCATCCTCTGATCCTACCCGGATCATGTGAGCTCCGGACAGCTAAGCCGTAACTTTCCCAGAAAGCCCCCCCAACAAAAAACTGGTGAGTAGTGTTCAAGGGAGGGTGAAAAACCATCAAGGTGCATGGAGCATTCGATCTAACTGAGAATATGACGGAGTTTTTAGTTTCATCCAATCCAGTATGTCTATTCACTTACCATCATACCCTGCATTTTGCTGCAATTGACCCTTTACCATGTGTTCATAACTTTGGAATGCCTGGAGCACAACTGAATATAGAAAACAAACTACTTCGAACCTATTCCAACCAATTCAAGAACATCTACTAGTCACCCAGACCCAGACTCAAAAACATTGATCCAAACGCAAACATGTTGACATTCATTATTGGCTAACATCAATAAATGACAGGCAGACTAAGGGTGATGTCATCCCAAGCGTTCCAATATATCGATGACATCTCAGTTGAAACATGAGCTGAACAGGATTTTGAATCATGGACATGGAGGTTTCCGCCAAGTCATGGGGGCACCCATTGGAAAAATCATCCAAGTGGTTGGACCGTTAGACCATTTTAACCATTAAAACCATTTAAAACCTATGGTTTTTTGGGATACCCATTTTCAGAAATCCCCAAATGCTTTCCGAGGAACTTTTTGTGGAACTATGAGCTCGCTGTCAGTTGATTGAGTTGCAACTACCAAATCATGGCGAAGCCACCATCCTTCGACATACCTTCTGCTATTCAAACGTGGTTGGCAAAATCCCCCTATAAACGCATGTTAACGTGGAGAAAAACCTAGTTTCGCTACCTAGTTGGTGGTTTCAATCCCTCTAAAAAAACATGAGTTCGTCAGTTGGGATGATACTGCCCAATATATGGACGGTCATAAAATTCCATGGTTCCAAACCACCAACCAGCTAGTTTCGCTACTGTTTCGGGGATATTTCCCCCACAACTTCTCACTTTTCCAACAGAAAGACCGACTCCTGGGCGTCCGCTTCCGAAATTCTCAGTCGTTGACGCCGCGTTTTTAAACCAGTGCATGGCGCCACGTCCACACCGTGGTCGTTGGTCTGATCTGATACACTGCAGGTCACGGTCACAGAGAATCTGAGAAAATGCAGTAGTGTGGTTAAAACAATGCCATGAACCAGCCATGACTGGGAATGGTAACCATAGATAAGCATGGCACCTATAAAAATGGTGATTTTCCTTGGGGATGGTGCGTTTATGGCATTTTAACCACATTCTCCATGACGACTGGACATGGCCATCCCACGGCAGTTTCTCATTGCATGGTTTTTTTGACTAGTAGGGACTATAAGAAAATGTGTCTTCTCAAATTTCGAGAGTTTGGAATTCAAAGTCACCAGGCTGCAAGATGAGGAGAAAAAACGAGGATCCCGACGTTGCAAGGCAAGGCTTGGCACAGCACCAACGCCCAGCTCTGAGAGTTCTGCCTCCAGGCGCACCGCAGGAGCCCTTACGGCCCAGCTTGGGCCCGCTCAGAATCGCTATTTATCAGGTTAACAGCCAGTCAATCATGTGTCTTCAGAGCATGGCCAGCTCATGGGTAATTCCGAACTGGACATCAGAGTCATAATCAGCAAAAATGCCACCCACGCAACCTAGTGCTCATGTCACCCCACCTGCTGAACATCCTAGGCTGGATAGATATGAACAGATCAAAAACAATATTACTTTTACATACTGTACATTTACTGTAGATGCTGGGAGGTTCATCTATCCGATTCATTCTGTAGTTCTTTGGTCGTCATTTCGCAGTCTGGTTTTAGCACCTTTTAGCATCCAGTTGGGGCCAGTGAAATGTTGTTGCTTTATAACCACCATGAATGCTAGTTCGTTCTATCTACCCTTCGGTAATCAAACATGGCTGGCTGGAAAATCCCCATCTATGGAGGTTTAGTTCGCTGGGAAAATCCTTCCATCCATGGGACTGATTCTTGATTTCATATCCCATTAAATCCAATTCATATCTATGGACCAATGGATATCAAATCAATCAACAATCTGACAATGGGATATCGGATATGTGGGCATCAACAAATAGTTTCATAGATAATCAAAAACCATCCCATTAATCCCATTAAAGGATGGATAATCCACTACAATATAAAATATTATGGAAATGATCGTGGACCAACTATCAGTTTATATTATTTTATGCCCTCTGGTAAACGTTTACATAACTATGGGACATCACCATTTTGTAGCTGGGTAAATCCACTATTTCGACTCGGCCATTTTCAAGTTCGCAAACCGTTAGTTTACCAGAGAGTACAATCTCTTTCACAGGTGACTCACTACTCCTTGCCATGGTCATCATACAAGATCCAATGTGCATCACAAAAAAGCTATATAATACTGTTCCAAATTGTTAGTTTACCAGAGAGTACGTAATATTCAGATCCCATTAAAACCGGTAACCCATAGAAATCCACTGTGCTCCAAATTTCGTCGTTCAACACCTCCAATGGATCTGGTACTGTGGAGAGCTGCAGGAACTCAAACCACTGACCTCAGAAGTCGTCCCAGGACCTCCAAAAAGGGGGAGATGTGATACGTCCAAAAAAACATCAACAAATCTGTGTACGTATATGATGCATATATACTGTATATATATATACATACATATATACATTTAATATACATATATATATATATATATGTACACATGTATGTATGTAAGTGTGGTACGTGGCTTCCTGTAACTGTTCTGTTAACTATCATTCAATCAAGATGCATTCAAAAGCGGTGTATCACTCAATAGTTTGGAAGAGACTCTCAACATGTAGTTGTATCGTGTTTTATCATGTATATATATATTATTATATATCATATATCCATAATATCTGCATTCAACATCACCTACAAAAATCAGAGGTTCAACAAATATAGCTTCAACAACTCTGTGGCAAATACACATGAGAACACGATCCTATCCCCTACCACATTCAGGACATCCAAATAAACCATTTCAGTGTGAAACAATGGTTCATGCGCCGTTTTTCAATATCAAAACAAGTTACCTAAGTTGATATGCCTGGTGAATCTCCCCTTTTGCTTCATACCCGTTCACTGTTGCGCCCAAAGTAGCAGCTCGTGGCCGCTCCTTTCGCAAGTTTACGATGCATATCTGAGACCCTGAACCGTGGAGAAAAAAACAAACAAAAATGATAGTTGAAGAGACAACATATATGGTCTTGATGTTTAATAGATATGCACTCTTCACTTTGAAAGCCTGTATACTCCACCATTGTTTGGGGTCCACCACCGAAAACTTTTTTTCGTTTGACAAGAATGAGGTCTAGGCCCCGATAGCTACAGATATGGACTCCGAGATCTCTCGCTCTAGAATGATGTGACCGACAAACCGTGGGTTTCAAGATGTTTCAAGAACCAGCCGACAATTGCTACCTTGCTACCGCAGACAAGGAATAATCAACAACCTGAGATCCACAATTCACAATTGAATTGCGTCCCATTGTTCCTACAGTTTTCTTCGCAGGGATGGTTGAATCGAATCCCAATATTTCTGAGTCAAATGCCATTTGTTTGTCTTTAGTTTCCTGCTTTAAATCCAGTTACAGTTCGCCCATGGTTAAATTTCACTGTTTCATGTTTAAACCCCTATTTTTGATTGCTCAATCCTACATTTGTCATGCTAAATTCGATTGTCTTCATTGTGAAATCCCAACCTCTAACCCTAACCTCCCCACTTTTGATGGTGCAACCCCAACCTATAAGACTTAAATAGTGGTTCATGTTTAAATCACCATTAAAAAGAAAAACACCATGTTTGCATCATTACCTTCAGAAAATATCACATTCTCACCAATTAACTTAATTAACCCCCAACAAAAGTACGACCAACTCGAAAATCAAAAAATGGTTTTGTTATTCAAAACGCAATGTTTTAGTTATTGAAAACACATTGTTTTAGTCTAGTTATTCAACGGTTATTGCAAATCATAAACTCCATGGTTTTTGTTCGGTCTTCACCATACGTCCACGCAACGTGCCGAGCGACCCAAGTGAAGAGCATCCACGTCTCCCCCGCGTCGTGGAGCGCTAAGTCGCTGATGGAGGCCTGATCTTCGCGGAAAAAATGGAGAGGGGTTCACGATAATATATAATTAATTATATAATATAACAGGTAATAAGCATGATGATTGATAGGTAATATATATATATTATATATAGTTAATGTAAGGATCAATAGGTAATAGTTACTTTATTTACTCACCATCAGCAACAATTAATGGTTATATAATGGTTAATGGTTATACATAGTTCATAAAGATTTAATAGTTATTTGAAGATTGCCGGTTAATAGTTCAACATTACATAATCATGATTCATGATATTAAAAAACAATATTAATCATAATGTCATCATATTAATGGTTGTTAATGAACATGGTGAATATATATATATCGTTTATCTTTTCTTAATGGTTAATACTGATGCATAATTTATGTTTGATAGTGTTCATGGTTGATCATCCAATCCCCCCGTCCTCAGCCATTTAAACAAAAACAGAAACCATGGTGGATGTAGGTGCTCCAAAGACATATTTTGGACGCTAGAATTGGCTGGTTGGTGTTTTTTCGCCTACCCCTCTGAAAAATGATGGAGTGAAAGTTAGTTGGGATTATGACATTCTGAATATGGAAAAGTAACAAACACGTTCCAAACCACCAACCTGATTGGAAGCGTTTAACATGAGGGGGATGAGATTTCTACCCACACATGGCCAGCTTTACATTGTTTAAAAGCTTTTACCATCCTAAAAGAAATGGGATGCGATATATAAAACCATTCAAAACCCTGGTATCCCCTTCTAAACCCCAAAAGAGTTGATAAGTTCATGTTTAGTCCCGGAACGCTTGTAGCATTGGTTTTGACTCATCCCCAAAGGAGGCATAGCCAATGAAATATCCAACAACCACCCGAAAAGTGGGTAGAGTGACCCTACAAAAACTAGCAATTCAACCACGAATCACACCTTAATAAAATCAACATTAAAAAAAAATCTTCGGATGGACGATTGTCTGTTTCTGATGTTTCTGGGACCCCTATGAAACAAGCTCGACCCCGTGGCAGGGCCGCCGCGCAGGTCGCTCGCCCAGCTGTAAGGCTGAATCCTGGAGTCAGCTGTCATCCCATTGAGACGGGACCTGCTGATGACTGGGACATCAGGCACCAATCAATGACCTGGTCCACCACAACGGCACATTCATCTTTCACAAATGAAAGATGTTTGAAACCACCAACTAGAAAACTTCATAGTATTTAACCATATACTGTAATGTACTCTATGGGTTTTTCTGATTTTTGTGTTGACACTGGATGCAGGCGGAACTTTGCGTTGCGCTCTTGGCTCAATGCGCCAGAAAGGTTATTCTGCAAAGCTTTCAGAGCTGTCCCTGCAGTGGAGCAGACCATTACAGTTTGCGGTTGGCACAAGGCAGAAACTGAAGCACCTTGTTGGCAGCCCAAATTGAACCAGTTTTAACCTGATTCGATATCCTTCATCTCACCTGTGGAGCCTGCACCCCGTAGACGTCCGCCATCGGTTATGCAGGTTTGGAAAATGCTCGTCGGGTATCAGAAATCTATGTCTGAAAATGGGGTGCCCACAAATGATCAAAGTCTAATGGTCGATGTCATGGAATATGACGACCTGATCAACACAATATATAGGTCAAGTTGGATCGAGCATGACCGAACCATAAGTATCCAGTCCCTCAGCTATGGATCAGAACAGTAAATCATCAGAAGCGTGAGTTTGGGATCGCTAGACCGTCTCAACGGTCCCATGGTGTGACATCCAATGACGTCTTGAGTCAAGCATAGTTTGCCGAGGCCTGAGGGCCGATGCCGATGGTAGAGGACCAATTTAATTTCATTCATCTATAGGCTATAGGCTATAGGTCCTAAGTACTATAATAATCTATAATAGGTCCATAAGCAGTCTTTCTGATCTTAAACAATGCGTAGAGTGAAACCTCAGTCATCTGAAGTCTTTGATAGTCTTTCTACAACAATAAGTGAAGCCTTTCTGATCTCAACGATAGGTCTTTGATAGTCTTTCCATAAGCAACGATAGTCTTTTCAATAATGATGGTTTATGATACCTTTAACTGTCATTAAACCATCATTATAAACCTTGGAACTGCTGGAGGTTAATGTTTTCTTTCTCGTGAAACATCCAGCAGTTCCAACGTCTGAGTCGTCCTGTCGCAGAACATCGCTGTTCGCCAAAGCGTCGCTGCACGTCTCTCGCACTTGGAGACCATAGGAGCCTGGCAACAGATGGGGGACCCCGGGACCCATAGCGTGCTGATTGTTGCCGTAGAAAAGTGGCTGATTTCTATGCTTTGTGGTAGATAACTATAGGATACTATAGGTAGATAACTAAGTTGGTGCAACTAATTCCAATAACTCTGGTTTATGGTAGATATAACGAAGTAGTGAATGGAATGTTGGTTGATTGGATTTTGTGAAATTAATCAACTTGTTGTAGCAAGTAGAAAGCATAACATAACCCCATTTTCATCATGAAGTGATGGAAGTATCGCTAAACAATCCTGCCTCAGTACGTATTAATTGGTTATGTAATGTGGTTATAATATTATATTCCCATGCTTGATGGGTCGCATAATGATTGTTGATCGCACAATTTTCGCGTGGCTTATATATGTTTATGTTTGTGTTTGTATACATAATTCTGTGCACTTTTCTTACTACATATTATGTTTAGGATGGTGTGTTGATATGTTTCATTTGCAACACTATGTTAAAGTTTTACTATGTTTGCTGACTATCTCCCCCATTCTGTCAGTGTTGACTGGCCAGCGTGACAGACTTGGATGAACATTGACACATTATTACCATCTGATTGTGTTTATTACCTGCAAACAAAGAATTGACCCAATCCCTTTGATGGGCGAAATATGAAGTTAACGTGGTTTATAAACCAACATTCACATCACTGTGGGGCACCATCCTGGACGCTCCGGTAAACGAACATAGCTATGGAACATGCATGATTCAATGATCCATTGATAAATCATTTACAAAATTAAAGGACCGGATAACCCCACAAGTCAACTTCTTCCAACAAGCAACAAAAGAAAGGCAAAGACGGCATGGGGTAAGCAAGAAAGAGAAAAGAGATGGTGAAGGATTGGTGTGGAGTAAGTTATGTGTGGACGAGTATGTGTGAGTAAGTTGTGTACGGATGAGTTGTGTTTGTGGGTGAGGTGTGTGGGTGTGCGTGTGTGTGTGTGTGCGAGTATGTGTGTGTGGTGTGCGGCCACGATCAAAGATGCCCCACGCCAGGAAGTGCGGCGAAGGGCAATCGATGCGTGACCATTGATTATGTGTCCGCAAACGTACAGCGCAGACCATCACGAAAACGGATGGCCCACGACTGGCGTTTGGATGATGTGTGTGTGTGTGGGTGTGTGTGTGTGTGCGTGGGCGTGTATGTGTGCGTGTGTGTGTGTTTGTGTTTGTCTGTGTGTGTGTGTTTATCTGTGTGTGTGTGCGTGTGTGTGTGTATGTGTGTGTGTGTCTGTGTGTGTGTGAGTGCGGGTGTCGGCGTGGACCATGTACGCGATGAGGTCAGTACCTGGCAGGTAGTATCAGAAGTTGCGATCACGCTGAAATTGCAACAAAACAGCTGTCCATGGACAGTGCAGAAACAGCAAGTGACATACAAATAGCTGCAACTGTTTGCACAGAACCTGTTCTGAGCTGGGACGAACGCCATCTTTTCTTTCGATCACATTTGCATCGTGTTCAGGAGCATATAGTGTTTGTCCTGGCGCAACTGCTGAATAACGGTGGCATTGTGGTTGCCAAAAGCATTCAGCAGTTACGGCAGGAGGACTTAGCATCAAATGTATCTTCGCACGGCGCGTCAATCGATGTCTTTGTTCTCAACTCTCAGTTTGTAAGTACGTCCGAGACCAAAAAGGAGTAGATGAAAATCCAGAAACAGTCTCCATCCAGTCTGCCTGTAGTGATACCATTCTGGCAGACTGCATGCATGCTTTCCAGTGCTCCGACAGCTGTTATACCGCAAGAGTCTGCATCCGGTCTGCAGTGAAAAATCCAGAAAAATCCTCCATCCACGTGCCTCGATTGCATCAAACCTTGACGCAGAGCAAACACAGGAAACCCAGGGTCTCTGCCTGGACCGTCCAGCCACAGACGCTGGGAACTGACTCGCAAGGTCGAACTGATGCTGTATCTGTAACTGTTCCTGAAGATTCGGTGGCAGAATTGATTCTGCACTGCTCACGCACGTCAGCTCTAACCCGCGCGACCCGGCCCAACCCGCTCGCGGACCCAGGGCTGCGCCGCGCAGACCGTCGAGGCTGAAAAAAAAAAGCGGTTGCATGTTGAGTGGTTCAGCATGCTGTCTGTTGGGTAATAGCGTTGCGTCGTAGTCTTGACCTGGTCGGTCTTTTTCCAGGCTGCCCGCTCGGGCAGCATGGCCCACCCTCCCTACCTCCCCACATGGGGCCTGCCAGCAACTCTGCCGCAACACTTACAGCAGAAGCACCGCCAGGCCACATCAGAGGAACCGCACCATCACAGAAACCGCCCGTCAAAGAAAAGTTCGAGACAAAAAATCTTTCTGCGGTCCAAGCAACACCTGGCAGCACAGAAAAAGGATCAAGATGACGAAAGCACAAAATAAAATAGTTCTTTGGTAGAGATCCACAGCGCAGCCTGCAGTTGTTGGCATCGACAGCAACAGAGCGCAAAAGTACCTAGCCGCAAAAGGACAGGACGCGTATATGGAGCTAGCTATCAAAGCAAGATGCGCAGAAACGAGACAATTCAGTCTCTTGCACGAATTGTCTCCTTTTATCTCCTTTTTGTGTGATCAAAATCCTGACAAGACCTGTAGCACTTTGTCCCGCAGTGGGGCCGAGTCTAAGCGTGTCACGAATGGTTTTGATTTGGCCGTCGCGACCCCAGTCTTCCCACATTGGGTCAACAATGAGTCTGGCAGCCAAGAAAACATCACGTGGCCGTCGTCATTCATGTCTTCCCACACTGAGTCAATCATGAAATGAGAGCTGACAAAAGATTCGCAGGCCGGCCCCACGCATGTCTTCCCACAGTGAGTCAACAATGCGCGCGGCTAGTGCGTCTGACGCCGTCAATGCGGCCGAATACAAACTCGCTTCATTGCTCTCGCCAGCCTCTCAAAGCTCTATGATACCTTGCTAGTATTTGTTCTCGCACTTCGAATGATCGTTGCTGTAACTCCGCTTCTACGTTCAGCAGATTATCTTTCAGCATAGCGATGACAGCCAAGCTGTTGCGGCTAATTGCCCTGATCTCTTCTAACAGTGGTATCAATCGCTCCAGAAGTACGACCAACGTCTGCACTAACCTCAATGCACTTGTGGCGCGTTCTAGCTCGATGAGCTTGCTAATGAGTTGATCATTTTCTGCCTCATACATGGCATTGTCCCTGGCACTATCTCTGGCAGCCATTTTAGGCAACACTATTGAGATATGTCTCGATACCGAAATTTCTCGGTTCCAAAAACAAGGTACAGTGGTTTCCAAAGCTTCAACCAAATCAATTTCAACAATTTTCTACACAGCAATCAACGTGAGAGGCATCAAGCAACTTTCGTCTGTCTGCAACACATGATTGTTTGTGGTACATTCCCTCGTCTGCCAACACACATCAATCAACAAGCCTCGGCGTGCTGGCATCAGGCAACATTTTCTAGCGACGCAGTCACAGCGACTTCATTTTATGACGCTACCTCTGTAGTCTTTTCCCAAATACGTGAACCGCACGCAGTGCGAGTGCGATTAGACTCTTTGCACGTTGCGCCAAGCCTCTCCGGTTCACTGCGCGTTCCAATGTCAGCTGCTTGGCATGTCTTTCCACATTGAATCAACAATGCCGGCAGCCAAAACAGCAGATAAGAAAGCTTACGTATAGACTTTATACGCTTGCATGCTGAATAGCCTCGCAGATTTCGGCGAAAGCCGGCTTATTCCATGGACAGACTTTGCCGTCCTCCACCACAGGCACACGAAGATAAACTGGATCATATAGCAACTTGGCACGTAAAGTCAGTCTCTGGCCATCTGAAGACACTAGCACGTGCAGGTAATAGGTCGACGTGGACTCATCAGCACGAAATTCGGACAGCATCCGCTTTCCCAGCTTCACGTTGCAGTGCAGCATCTCATAGAAACGTTGCCGGAGCCGCTTGGCTAACGGACCGTCTGGGCACCGAAGATCAACGTCTTTCAGTTGCACCCGATCCAAATTTCGCAGCAAGAGAGTCTGAAGCTCGCAGAAGTCGTAGAGCGGACTGGTGCTAGGCTGCGGTCTGTAAGTCGCAGAGGTGGCAGCTCCCTTCCCAATGACCACACGAATGTTCACTGGGGGCGGCTGGTTGCTGGTGACGAGCTTGAGAACAATGTCTGTAGTGGTGGTAACCGCATCTTTAACTTGACTGTCTAGTTGTAGTTGTGTTGTAGTGGTATGCGTGCTAGAGCTGTTGTCTGCAACTTCTAGTGGGGCCAAAGCGACCAAAACAGAACGACAAGAACGACATGATGAAAGTCTGCATGCAAGAAACAGAATCTGTCATGTCTGCGCTGCACAGCGTTGCTGAAGCGCAGTTGAGCTGCCTGTCGACTGCGAGCAAGACCAGCGAGCCTGACCAGTAGTGGCCGCAAGTGTGTGTGTGTGTGGAATGCAGCAGGCCGAAAGAAGAAAGTACTTAAACATGCCAAAATCAAACATGCCGAAGCACGCGGAAAGAAGAAACATGCCGGAAGGACCGCATCTTTGCACGCAAATGACCAATTTCACTTGATTGACTCGTTATAGTTGTGGTTGAGTCGTATGCATGCTAGAGATGTTGTCCGCAAAAACTTCACTGACTACTTGTAATTGTGGTTGTAGTGGTGGTAACACTATCCTCTGCAATGTCTGCTTCGGCCGCCTCTTTCCACGTTGGGCTAAGGTCACCAAAGCAGAATGAATTACACTGCACCGATCGTTTCTTTCCACGTTGGACTAAAACGACCAGCGCAACAACAGATGATCCTATGACCGCATCTTTACCTTGACTGACTAGTTGTAGTTGTGTTGTAGTGGTATGCGTGCTAGAGCTGTTGTCTGCAACTTCTAGTTGGGCCAAAGCGACCAAAACAGAACGACAAGAACGACATGATGAAAGTCTGCATGCAAGAAACAGAATCTGTCATGTCTACACTGCACAACCTTGCTGAAGCGCAATTCAGCCCTGCCTGTCGACCACGAGCAAGACCAGCACCTGGCCGCAAGTGTGTGTGTGTGTGGAATGCAGCAGGCCGAAATAAGAAAGTACTTACACATGCCAAAATCAAACATGCCGAAGCACGCGGAAAGAAGAAACATGCCGGAAGGACCGCATCTTTGCACGCAAATGACCAATTTCACTTGACTGACTCGTTGTAGTTGTGGTTGAGTCGTATGCATGCTAGAGATGTTGTCCGCAAAAACTTCACTGACTACTTGTAATTGTGGTTGTAGTGGTGGTAACACTATCCTCTGCAATGTCTGCTTCGGCCGCCTCTTTCCATGTTGGGCTAAGGTCACCAAAGCAGAATGAATTACACTGCACCGATCGTTTCTTTCCACCTTGGGCTACAACGACCAGAACAACAAGAGATGATCCTATGACCGCATCTTTACCTTGACTGACTAGTTGTAGTTGTGTTGCAGTGGTATGCGTGCTAGAGCTGTTGTCTGCAACTTCTAGTTGGGCGAAAGCGACCATGTCTGGGCCCTGCCTGTCGTAGCGACCACGCGGAAAGAAGAAACATGCCGGAAGATAAACATGCAGCAGACATGCCAGAGCGACCACGCACAAAACATGTCGGTAAAAGCAGGAAACACATCGGAAAATAAAACATGCCGGAGCGACCATCAAACATGCTGGAACATAACAGGCGCAAACAGGCCAGTAGAACAAACGATGCGAAGACGAAAGCAGGTCGGAAAAGACAACATGCCGGCGCGACCATAAGACAGACAGGCCGGCAAATAACATGCGTAAACAGGCTAGAAATCCCAGGCGCCAAATCCCGGCCCAAGGGCGCCACCCAGTACCATAAGTGGCACGCCTGCCACGCAAAACGACGGTAGATGTGAGATTGTGCCACGCCTGCCACGTGAAACGAAGGTGGATGTCAGATTGTGCCACGCCTGCCACGCAAAGTGGCGCGGCGCCCCGGCGCCAAATCCCGGCCCAAGGGCGCCACCCAGTACCATCAGTGGCTCGCCTGCCACGCAAAACGACAGTAGATGTGAGTTTGTGCCACGCCTGCCACGTGAAACGAAGGTGGATGTCAGATTGTGCCACGCCTGCCACGCAAAGTGGCGCGGCGCCCCGGCGCCAAATCCCGGCCCAAGGGCGCCACCCAGTGCCACCACGCAAAGTGGCACGCCTGCCACGCAAAACCCGACGCGTAAATCCCGGCAAGGGCGCCACCCAGTACCATAAGTGGCACGCCTTGTGCCACGCCTGCCACGTGAAACGAAGGTGGATGTCAGGTTGTGCCACGCCTGCCACGAAAGTGGCGCGGCGCCCCGGCGCCAAATCCCGGCCCAAGGGCGCCACCCAGTACCATAAGTGGCACGCCTGCCACGCAAAACGACGGTAGATGTGAGATTGTGCCACGCCCGCCACGTGAAACGAAGGTGGATGTCAGATTGTGCCACGCCTGCCACGCAAAGTGGCGCGGCGCCCCGGCGCCAAATCCCGGCCCAAGGGCGCCACCCAGTACCATCAGTGGCTCGCCTGCCACGCAAAACGACAGTAGATGTGAGTTTGTGCCACGCCTGCCACGTGAAACGAAGGTGGATGTCAGGTTGTGCCACGCCTGTTGAAAGTGGCGCGGCGCCCCGGCAGCCAAATCCCTGGCCCAAGTGGCAGAGCGCCACCCGAGGCTTGGAAACCTCTTGGAGTATTTACGCGACATAAAGTGGGCACGCCTGCCACGCAAAACGACGGTAGATGTGAGATTGTGCCACGCCTGCCACGTGAAACGAAGGTGGATGTCAGGTTGTGCCACGCCTGCCACGCAAAGTGCCGCGGCGTCACAGGCGCCAAATCCCGGCCCAAGGGCGCCGCCCAGTACCATCTGTCCCACGCCTGCCACGCAAAACGACGGTAGATGTGACTTTGTGCCACGCCTGCCACGTGAAACGAAGGTGGATGTCAGGTTGTGCCACGCCTGCCACGCAAAGTGCCGCGGCGTCACAGGCGCCCAAGCCAGTCCAAGCGCGCCACGCAGTGCCATGAGTGCGACGCCTGCCACGTGAAACGAAGGTAGATGTGAGTTTGTGCCACGCCTGCCACGCGAAGTGCCGCGGCGTCACAGGCGCCCAAGCCAGTCCAAGCGCGCCACCCAATGCCATGAGTGCCACGCCTGCCACGTGAAACGAAGGTAGATGTGAGTTTGTGCCACGCCTGCCACGTGAAACGAAGGTGGATGTCAGGTTGTGCCACGCCTGCCACGCAAAGTGCCGCGGCGTCACAGGCGCCCAAGCCAGTCCAAGCGCGCCATCCAGTGCCATGAGTGCCACGCCTGCCACGCAAAACGACGGTAGATGTGAGTTAGTGCCCCAAGCGCGCCACACAGTACCATGAGTGCCACGCCTGCCACGCAAAACGACGGTGGATGCGAGTTTTGTGCCACGCCTGCCACGTAAAACAAAGGTGGATGTCACCAAGTGCCATGCCTGCCACGGATGTCACCAAGTGTGTTTTTGTGTGTGTGTGTTGTGTGTGTGTGTTGTGTGTGTTGTTGTGTGTGTGTGAATGTCACCAAGTGTCTTTTGCGCGTGTGTGTGTGTGTTGTTGTGTTGTTGTGTGTGTGTTGTTGTGTGTTGTGTCTGTTGGTGTGTGTGTGTGTGCGTGTTGTGTGCGTGTTGTGTGTGTGTGTTGTTGTGTGTTGTGTCTGTTGGTGTGTGTGTGTGTGCGTGTGTGTTGTGTGTGTGTGTGTTGTGGTGACAAAGTGTATGTTGATAAAGCGTGTGTGGACAAAGTGTTTGTGGACAAAGTGTTTGTGGACAAAGTGTTTGTGGACAAAGTGTGTGGTGACAAAGTGTGTGTGGACAAAGAGTGTATGTTGATAAAGCGTGTGTGGACAAAGTGTGTGGTGACAAAGTGTGTGTGGACAAAGTGTTTTGGACAAAGTGTTTGTTGATAAAGTGTGTGTGGACAAAGTGTGGAGGAGGGCGGAGGAGGAGAAGGCGGAGGAGGAGCCCGGGATACAGAATCAAAAACAAGAACCCCACACAAAGATGTGGGGAAAAATAGATGGTGATTATTTCCATAGCAAACTGTTTTCCATTACCAGAGGCCTCTGAATGGATGGACATGAATGATCCATCAACAATCATCCTCATTCATGGATCATTGTTAATTATGAATGTCATGATCTATGATAATCACCGCTCATGAACCTCATGTTTCATTTAAACATTCCCTAAGCACCAGTCACCAGAAGTTCCATCACAGCCACTGTCGATCCAGCAACCCAACAGCCCCAGCAGTTGGATATCCAAAATGAAAAGCAGCGGGCACTATATTTTCCACCTTGAAATTGAGCCTCCAAGGTCAGTTCAAACTGTGCTGTGTCATCCTTGCGCAGTGGTCATGCATCACATGCTGCCAGAGCTGAATGTGGTTTCAGGGAATTTCAACACGCCCCTCACAGCTCTGGCGTAACATTCTTTACATGCTTTAACCTCTGTTCTTTGATTGTGATAGTTTGGTTTTTGAAAATGATAGTTTCATTTTGTGTGCCATGGAAAGTAAAAAACACAACATTTTTTAGAGTTTTGTTTTTAATGTGCTGGAAATGATAGTTTAATGACATTTGTGATATATTAACATAAAGCTATTCATGAATATCTTGGAGGACTATATGTGACACACACCTTGGAATACCTTGGATCTTGAAGCATCAACATACATATTAGATTAGCCTTAGCTATCTAAGTTTTGCTTAAAATAAGATCACTCTCCAAAACTTTGTTTTGCAAAAAAAACATTGATTTTGACTCAGGTGACTAAGGTTTCATGCATGGGTAGTAAACCCTGAACAAGGGTTCTAGCCCTGAATAAGGGCATGGGTGGGAATGGGCAGGCAGGAATATTGCAACTCAGCCACAATTTTCAGATCATGTAATATATTTTTTTCATCGAATAAGTTTTGACATGGAACTATCTGGGACTTGGCCTTCCTTGTCTTGGATGCCCATCTCAAAACTTAGATTCATAATTTCCATGGTTTTGAAGTGGATCCATCTGAGACTTGGTCTTCCTTGTCTTAGATGCCAATTTCAAAACTTGTTTTTTATGGATCCATCTGAGACTTGGCCTTCCTTGTCTTAGATGCCAATTTCAAAGCTGGGTTTCATGTTTTTCCCAAGTTTTGAAATGGATTCATCTGAGACTTGGCCTTCCTTGTCTTAGATGCCAATTTCAAGACTTGGTTTCATGTTTTTCCCGAGTTTTGAAATGGATCCATCTGAGACTTGGCCTTCCTTGTCTTAGATGCCAATTTCAAAACTTGGTTTCATGGTTTTCCCGAGTTTTGAAATGGATCCATCTGAGACTTGGTCTTCCTTGTCTTAGATGCCAATTTCAAAACTTGGTTTCATAGCTTCCCAGGTTTTGAAATGGATCCATCTGAGACTTGGCCTTCCTTGTCTTAGATGCCAATTTCAAAACTTGGTTTCATTTTTTTTCATTGTTTTCACTCTGTTGGTACTTGGTTGTTTTTCATTCTGTGCGCATGTTCTGGACTCGTGGGTTACTGTTTCAGAACTTGGATGCCCCCAAGGTTAGACTGGGCTTAAATAGACCGACCATACACTTAAATTCAGCAAATTTCCATGTCCCCCAGACTGGGTTTTCCCGAATTCTGTTCCTAATGGAGTGGATTCTTTGACATTCCGATCCCCCATCTGGTCACAAAAATACGGGTTATTCAAAATTGTCTTATCCAAGGTTTGTTCATAGAGTTGGTTTCTCAGTGACTTGTTTTGGTCATACAATTGAATGCTTCAAGACTTCGTCGTCCAAGTGTTGGTCAAAAAACACATTTCCCCGGGACTGGTTATTTTACTTTTTTTCCTTAGAGTTGGGTTCTCCATCATAACTTGTTTGTCCAGTTTGGGTCATAGACAAGAATCGTTCAAGGCTTGGCTGTCCATAATGTCTTGGTCATGCAACTGGATTTCCCAAGACTCGCTACTTTCAAAGTTTTTATCATATAACAGACAAGAAATACTAGGTTCAAGACTTGGCTTTCCAAGTCTTGGTCATAGAATTAACTTGGTTTTCCAAGTCTTGGTCAAAGAAATAACATGTTGAGGGCTTTGTTTTCCAAGTGTTGGTCACAAAGACTCTCATAGACTTAACATGTTCAAAAACTTGGCTTTCCAAATTTGGTCATCAATACTTCAAGAGATGGCGCTCCAGTCTTATTCAAAAAAAACATGTTCAAAGCCAACAGTTTTTCTTAAATCTTTTTAAAAGAAACTAAAAGTTCAAAGAAAGAAGCACTAACCATTGGGAAAAAAGAATCAAGTCTCTGGACCTCATTTTCTCAGTGATGAAATTCAAAAAATATCTTTTTCACAGAGCAGTTTCATGAAAAATATGAGATTCCGGAAGGACACTGCCAGTGCCAAGTCTCTGAACCCCATTTTCTCTGTGATGAAGTCTAAAACACAGAGAAAATGTGTCTTTTTCACAGAGCAGTTTCATAAAAAATATGAGATTCCAGAAGGACACTGCCAGTGCCAAGTCTCTGAACCTCATTATCTTTGTACAGTTGCTGCTGAACACATCCAGCTATTTTTTTAAAATCATATTTTCATTAAGATAATGAGGTTCGAAGACTTGGCACTGGCAGTGTCCACCAGTGCCAAGTCTCTCAACCTCATTATCTTTTTACAGTTGCTGCTGAACACATCCAGCTATTTTTTTTACAAACAGATTTTCATTAAGATAATGAGGTTCGAAGACTTGGCACTAGCAGTGTCCACCAGTGCCAAGTCTCTCAACCTCATTATCTTTTTACAGTTGCTGCTGAACACATCCAGCTATTTTTTTACAAACAGATTTTCATTAAGATAATGAGGTTCGAAGACTTGGCACTAGCAGTGTCCACCAGTGCCAAGTCTCTCAACCTCATTATCTTTTTACAGTTGCTGCTGAACACATCCAGCTATTTTTTTACAAACAGATTTTTCATTAAGATAATGAGGTTCGAAGACTTGGAACTAGCAGTGTCCACCAGTGCCAAGTCTCTCAACCTCATTTTTTTGACATCAGACCTTGTGCTTGATGCACATGCTGTCACAGACAAGACCATGATCTGAGCATCAAACAGCAATCAACTGCGTCATCCACCTCAGGGTTCCCTGAGCCAGTGAACTTGTCGATGGCCCATTGCATGACTCTGTCACAGACCTGCTTGACATCTGGTGACTGACGGCTGGCAGCCATAGTCGAAAATGAAGTGAAGCAGCCTAGGAGCAATAAGCTTTTGAGCCGCAAACCTGTGGAGGCATAATGATCTCAAGTACTAGTGCCAAGAGTTGCAACACAGAGTCAACCCTCTAGACTTGGCACTGGCAGTGCCTGCCAGTGCCAAGTCTCTAAGTTACATCAAAATAGCTTACCAAATGTTCAGGGTTAGAAGAGAGACCTACAGACTTGGTAAGCTACTTTGATGGAATTTAGAGACTTGGCACTGGCACACACTGCCAGTGCCAAGTCTAGAGGTCAAAAGTCACCTCCTCAGACTTGGCCTAACCACTTGACATCACTAAGATAATGAGGTTCAGAGACTTGGCACTGGTGGACACTGCCAGTGCCAAGTCTTTGAACCTCATTATCTTAATGAAAATCTGTTTGTAAAAAAATAGCTGGATGTGTTCAGCAGCAACTGTAAAAAGATAATGAGGTTGAGAGACTTGGCACTGGTGGACACTGCTAGTGCCAAGTCTTCGAACCTCATTATCTTAATGAAAATCTGTTTGTAAAAAAAATAGCTGGATGTGTTCAGCAGCAACTGTAAAAAGATAATGAGGTTGAGAGACTTGGCACTGGTGGACACTGCTAGTGCCAAGTCTTCGAACCTCATTATCTTAATGAAAATCTGTTTGTAAAAAAAATAGCTGGACGTGTTCAGCAGCAACTGTAAAAAGATAATGAGGTTGAGAGACTTGGCACTGGTGGACACTGCTAGTGCCAAGTCTTCGAACCTCATTATCTTAATGAAAATCTGCTTGTAAAAAAATAGCTGGATGTGTTCAGCAGCAACTGTAAAAAGATAATGAGGTTGAGAGACTTGGCACTGGTGGACACTGCTAGTGCCAAGTCTTCGAACCTCATTATCTTAATGAAAATATGTTTGTAAAAAAAATAGCTGGATGTGTTCAGCAGCAACTGTAAAAAGATAATGAGGTTGAGAGACTTGGCACTGGTGGACACTGCCAGTGCCAAGTCTTCGAACCTCATTATCTTAATGAAAATATGATTGTAAAAAAATAGCTGGATGTGTTCAGCAGCAACTGTACAAAGATAATGAGGTTCAGAGACTTGGCACTGGCAGTGTCCTCCCAGAATCTCATATGTTTCTTGAAACTGCTCTGTGAGAAAAAAAAGTTTTCTTTGTGTTTTTTAAAACTTCATCACAGAGAAAATGGGGTTCAGAGACTTGGCACTGGCAGTGTCCTTCTGGAATCTCATATTTTTTATGAAACTGCTCTGTGAAAAAGACACATTTTCTCTGTGTTTTAGACTTCATCACAGAGAAAATGGGGTTCAGAGACTTGGCACTGGCAGTGTCCTTCCGGAATCTCATATTTTTCATGAAACTGCTCTGTGAAAAAGATATTTTTTGAATTTCATCACTGAGAAAATGAGGTCCAGAGACTTGATTCTTTTTTCCCAATGGTTAGTGCTTCTTTCTTTGAACTTTTAGTTTCTTTAAAAAAGATTTAAGAAAAACTGTTGGCTTTGAACATGTTTTTTTGAATAAGACTGGAACGCCATCTCTTGAAGTATTGATGACCAAATTTGGAAAGCCAAGTTTTTGAACATGTTAAGTCTATGAGAGTCTTTGTGACCAACACTTGGAAAACAAAGTCCTCAACATGTTATTTCTTTGACCAAGACTTGGAAAACCAAGTTAATTCTATGACCAAGACTTGGAAAGCCAAGTCTTGAACCTTGTATTTCTTGTCTGTTATATGATAAAAACTTTGAAAGTAGCGAGTCTTGGGAAATCCAGTTGCATGACCAAGACATTATGGACAGCCAAGCCTTGAACGATTCTTGTCTATGACCCAAACTGGACAAACAAGTTATGATGGAGAACCTGGCCCAACTCTAAGGAAAAAAAGTAAAATAACCAGTCCCGGGGAAATGTGTTTTTTGACCAACACTTGGACGACGAAGTCTTGAAGCATTCAATTGTATGACCAAAACAAGTCACTGAGAAACCAACTCTATGAACAAACCTTGGATAAGACAATTTTGAATAACCCGTATTTTTGTGACCAGATGGGGAATCGGAATGTCAAAGAATCCAATCCATTAGGAACAGAATTCGGGAAAACCCAGTCTGGGGGACATGGAAATTTTCTGAATTTAAGTGTATGGTCGGTCTATTTAAGCCCAGTCTAACCTTGGGGGCATCCAAGTTCTGAAACAGTAACCCACGAGTCCAGAACATGCGCACAGAATGAAAAACAACCAAGTACCAACAGAGTGAAAACAATAAAAAAAAATGAAACCAAGTTTTGAAATTGGCATCTAAGACAAGGAAGGCCAAGTCTCAGATGGATCCATTTCAAAACCTGGGAAGCTATGAAACCAAGTTTTGAAATTGGCATCTAAGACAAGGAAGACCAAGTCTCAGATGGATCCATTTCAAAACTCGGGAAAACCATGAAACCAAGTTTTGAAATTGGCATCTAAGACAAGGAAGGCCAAGTCTCAGATGGATCCATTTCAAAACTCGGGAAAAACATGAAACCAAGTCTTGAAATTGGCATCTAAGACAAGGAAGGCCAAGTCTCAGATGGATCCATTTCAAAACTTGGGAAAACCATGAAATCAGTCTTGAAATTGGCATCTAAGACAAGGAAGGCCAAGTCTCAGATGGATCCATAAAAAACAAGTTTTGAAATTGGCATCTAAGACAAGGAAGACCAAGTCTCAGATGGATCCACTTCAAAACCATGGAAATTATGAATCTAATTTTTGAGATGGGCATCCAAGACAAGGAAGGCCAAGTCCCAGATAGTTCCATGTCAAAACTTATTCGATGAAAACAATATATTACATGATCTGAAAATTGTGGCTGAGTTGCAATATTCCTGCCTGCCCATTCCCACCCATGCCCTTATTCAGGGCTAGAACCCTTGTTCAGGGTTTACTACCCATGCATGAAACCTTAGTCACCTGAGTCAAAATCAATGTTTTTTTTTGCAAAGCAAAGTTTTGGAGAGTGATCTTATTTTAAGCAAAACTTAGATAGCTAAGGCTAATCTAATATGTATGTTGATGCTTCAAGATCCAAGGTATTTCAAGGTGTGTGTCACATATAGTCCTCCAAGATATTCATGATTAGCTTTATGTTAATATATCACAAATGTCATTAAACTATCATTTCCAGCACATTAAAAACAAAACTCTAAAAAATGTTGTGTTTTTACTTTCCATGGCACACAAAATGAAACTATCATTTTCAAAAACCAAACTATCACAATCAAAGAACAGAGGTTCTTTATATTTCTTTGCGCTGGATGATGCCGGTGGCATGGTGTATTTACACCCTACCATGTGAAAAACTCGTCCAAATTCGGTGACGACCAGTTCCATGTCTTCAAGTCTGGCGACTGCATGCTGAATCTTTCGATCCTCAACCTTGTCTCGTTCCATATCTGTTTCAGCAATTGCCAGATTTATCCTTTCTTCAATGAGCTCTGACATGTTCTCCTGCAAGTGCTCTAACTCAAGTTCAAGATCTATCTTGTCTTGAAGCAGCTCATCGATCCTTTTCTCTCTGATTTCGATCTCGTCTCTCAACTCGTTGATGGTTCTTTGCTCGTCACTTTCTTCTGGCTCTTGTCTCCTTTTCCAAATGCACTTCATGCACTTGAAGCAAAAACACGCAACCAGGCTCAAGGCTCCGAAAATGAAAACAACGCTGCATGCCAGGAACAAAATGTTCCAATTCACCTCACCGTCCAAAGCTTCTTCAGTTGATGGTGTCAAAACATCACATCCACTTTCCAGCTTCTGACCATGATTCACATCCACCATGGACAAGGCAACAATCATCGCAAGTCTTGCTGCTGTTCCACCTCCTTTTGATCTCTTTGCAACCTCAATCCTCAGCTTTCTCTTTGATTCGATTTCCTCAAACTCTTGCTTTCCCACGCGCTCATCCACGTGGTCAACCATCTTCATCATGTACCTCAGTCCTAGCAATCTTGCTTTTGACATTGGTTTTGTGCCTGCATCTGCTGGGTTGATCTCTGTGGGAATTGGTGTCAGTCGCACCTTCTTCTGTGTCACTTTCTGCTGGAGCCACAGCAGATTTGCTTCTATGTGTCTGATGCGTCCTATGCCGATCCTTCCAGCCAGTGCTCTGGCTGCTGAGGAGTCTGACCGGCACACAAGTTTGCATGTTGAGCCGCACACGAATGCCCAACAATGCTGCAGGAAGAGTGCTTCACTTACTCCTCCCACCATGCAGACATACTCTGACTCTCCAGAGCTAAGTGCCACACAGCGCTGACCGCGCACATATGACTCCACCAGGTTGCCGTCCAGGTAGATCTGCACTGACGACAGCGACTTTCGTGTGGCCTTGTTTCCTGCATAGTCTGCATCACAGACCACTTCCATCAGGTGCTCATCCTTTTCATCATCATCTGCTGAGCTTCCATTCACATTGAGCATGCTTCGTCCTCCTTGGACTGTGTCCATCTTCAGGCCATCGTATGCTGTGCCTTGTAAGTATCGGCAGACATGCTTGACTGCCTTCCATGCTGCTTGTGTTGGCTCCTTCATGAATGCTGAGAGGCCTTGTGTGACGTACTGCACGTCTGGTCTGTCAGGTGCTATGTAGAGAAGCTTCCCCACACAGCTCCTGAACAGTGCTGCTTCCTCCTCTCCCAGCTTCTCATCCTCTTTGCTGAGTGTGTTGAAGTTTGTTGCGCATGGTGTGCTTTTGTCCTTCTGGCCTTTGACACCTGCATGCTTGACCACCTGCATGATGTGCTCATCATCAGGTCTTATGGTCACACCATCTTCCATCATTTCCATCTTTCGCTTCAGGTAGCTGACTCTTTCATTGACTCCAAAGGGTCCTTTCTTTTCCAGCTGCCATCCTTCATCCTTCTCCAAGTGTCCAAGGAACTTCATTGCCAACGCTTCATCGCCAACCAACATGAGATCATCCACATGAATGGTGGCATAGAGCCTGTGCCCTTCCTCATGGCTCTTCTTCTTCATCCTCATCAGCGTTGGTTGCATGGAATCGCTCTCCATGCCATATTTCTCTGCTTTCTCCTTGAACTCATGGAACCATTTGCTGGCTGCTGTTCTTTGCCCTGGGAGCACCTTGCCCAGCTTGTATCTTTTCCCTTCTCTGGTGACCATTGCTTTCTCATCCTTTGGCTGGTCGACCATCAAGAAGGCATCCTTGATGTCAACTGTCCACACACCCATGTTCTTGTCCATCAGCGCTCTGTGCAACATCAGCTTCACTATGCCGTACGCTGATGTGGGTGCAAATGCTTCGTCTGTGAAGACAGACCACTTGTACTGCCTGGCCACCAGTCTTGCTCGCCTGAACCATCCTCCTTTCTCAAGCCTGTGCTTCCATGTGATCACCATCTTTGTTGTGATCTCATATGCTCCTTCTTCAGTTTCTTCTTCATCCTGCATGGGCTTCAGCACTCCCATGGCTATCAGCCTTGCTTCTTCTTCTTCCTCTGCTGCTGCATCGAGTGTTGCTAACTCCTCAGGTGACAGCTTGGGTGGCTTATCGTCTTCATCGTTGATGACATCATCACCTTCAAAGGTGTTTGTGATCTCCTCCATCACGATGTCATCTTCATGATCTTCATCACCGTCTGGGGTGTCTTTATACACCCTTCTGATGCGCTTCATCTCACCTTCACCCTCTGGGGCTTGGTCTTCTGCAGTCCTCTTTGGATGCGATGTGTCTTGGTACATCCGCACCACTTCATCATGAGCCATCCTTTGCTTCTTTGGGCTTTCTTCTTGCTCTGTTGCTTCGTACTTTCTGGACATGCCGTGTCCAGGCAGTGGCATTGTGTGTTGTGCACCTGTTGATGATGATGCCGATGATGCACTTGCTGCTGGTCCTTGTTGTTGCATCGGGATCTGTGTCCCTTGTGTTGTTGCTTGCCCTTGTGTGGCTGCTACACTTGGTGTTCCAAGTGTTGTTGTTGTTGTGTCAGCTGGTGCCCTCGGTGTTTGTGGTGCTGGTATACCTGCGGCTGCAGGTGTTGCCGGTGCTGCTCCACCTGGTGCTCCAGGTGTTGTTGGTGCTGCTGTTGGCAACGGTGTGGCTGCTCCACCCATTACCCCTGGGGTAACTAACCCCAATGCCACTGCTGTTCCTGCTTGCTCATCCATGTCTTCGATGGCTTGCTCATCCATGTCTTCGACCTGATCTGGCTTCCTTGTTGCAGGGCCTTTCATCTTCATCACATATCCCTGTGGAGAGAAACTCCATGGCAAGCCCTTTGCTGTGACCAGGTCTTCTGCGCTGAATTGGGTGACCAGTCTTCTGATGCTCCTTGTTTCCACCGCTCCTCTCGGTGTGAGCACCACATGGCAGTCTGAGCCTGATGACTTGCCAACCCAGACGCCTCTCTTGTAGACGGCTTCTCCTTTCAGCGCTGTGATGTCTTTGTACATCACTGATTCTCCAAACAACACCACCTTCCCCACGTACTTCCTATCATTCATTGCTTCATAGGAAGTTCTTCCTTGTATCACTCGATACCTTGTGACCAGCCAGGCTGCATGCCTGAAGCTCCATGGGTACAGGTGGCTGCTTCCTCTGATCTTTGCTCCTGCTTTGGCTTCAGCAAAGACTCTCAGACAGTTTGCCATCTTCCTCACTGTCTGAACTGTCCTTTCTGCTTGTCCATTGCTTGCATGTTGTGCTGTGCCTGTTGTTCTGATCTCTGTGCTGAGACCAATTGCTGCTCTGCAGTGTTGTACTGCTCGTAGTATTTGCTTTGTGGCCCGTTCACCATCTGCCATTAGGATGATGGGCTGTCCTCCACATGTGCTCATGGAGAATCTCACAATCTCCTCTGTCACCTGCTTAAGTGACACTGTTCCTTTTGCTAAGACCGGGATTGCCATCACTGCCTTTGTCTCAGACTCAGCTACGTACAGACATGTTCCATACTGCTTCTCTTCCTCTTCTTCCTCCATGAACGTGTAGCCATAGTCAAAGCTTATGATTGGCTTTCCTCGGTCTGTGACATCTCCTCGTGCTTCTTCTTTTCTTGCATCTTCCTTTGCTCTTGTGGCTACACAGCATTGACACCATGGTGCAAACGGGATGTGTGTGAGGTTGTGTATCTCCTGTTCTGTTTTGCTGGGTAGCTTTGGTACTGGCAGTGCTACTGCTTCGCGCTTGCCTTCTTCATACATCTTCCTTGACACCTCCACTGCCATCTTTTGTTCTTCGACTACTCTGTAGCTCCTCAGTCTCCTCAAACACTTCGTCTTTCCTCCTGAGGTTGCCATCCCCAGCTTCCTGCACCATTCTTGCAGTGTCTTCAGCTTTGTGGTGCTGTTGAGGACTTCCTCATCAATCGTCACTTCGAGTTCATCTTCATCTTGAAACGCAGGCTCAAGTTGTCCAGGTGCTTCTCCACCTGCTCCTGCATCTTCTGGTTGAAACTCTGCTACTTCATCTTCAGAGTCAGGCCATGCTTCAATCTCTCCTCCCATCCTTGGAAACATCGAGATGGGAACTTCAGAGTTGGGTGCAAAGTAGTTTTGCAGTTGCCGTGGTGCTACAAAGGTGAGTGTGCGCTGTGGCTGGCTCTCTGGAGTCAGCTTTCTGTATGGCTGCTCTGTGTTCCTGTAATCCTCAACATTCTCAACTTGCTCCCATTGCCCAGAGCCATTGTTGAGCTTCATGAGTGTCATTCTGGATGGCCATTCCACGTCAAAGTTGTTGCGTGGATCCAGGAAATTGAGTGCCACTGAATCACTGTAAACCACCACACCATTTGGCAAAACGTGCCAACCTGGACTGCGTTCAAGTTCCCCAAGCTCTCTGCTCAGAAAACCACGTAAAGCACAGATTCTTGCCTCCTCACTTTGCTTCTCCTCTTCTGTGTTGTCCTTGACCATGCAGACTTGAACATCCATTACCAGGCTGTTTCTTTCCAGCCTGATTGGAACTGCTTTGCCTGAAGGGTGATGAATGAACATCTCACCATCTTCTCTTCCTACATTCCAACCTTGACGCAAGAACTTTCCAAAACTCATAAGTGGATGGCTGACTGCCCCCACAGCGAAGTTCTCGACAAACTCAATCTGTTCACCTTGGCGTGTCGTTGCAATGACTTGCAACTTTCTGTTGCCTGTTGTGGCAATTCTCTCTCCTTGTGCATCTACCATTCTTAGCAGATGCCCTCCTCCTGGTGACCCAAGTGAAGCAAACTCCTCAGGAACAACTGACACATCTGCTCCTGAGTCCAACGTCATGACGACAGCTTGGCTTTTGACAGTGCTGACTCGATGGACATCCTCAGAGCTTTCAGCATTGTCTTGCATGTCCATGGAAACCCAGCTCACCCCATCTGGGATGCTGTAGCTGAGTCCTTGATCTACCTCAAAACACTCCTCAAACTCATCTGATTCTGCTTCACTTGCATCGTCCATCAGCTTGACCACGTGCACTCTGTCGACCTCACCTGGCTCATCTTCCAGTTCTGTGAAGTCAAAAACTTCTGAGATTGGGCTCCTCACTGCAGGCTGATCCTCCTCAAAAAGTGTGATCAGCCTCACTTGCTTTGTGTTGTTTGCATATGCCGTGGCGCTTGTTAGACTTGTGCTTGACACGCTGCTAGGTGCTGATTGGCTGCCTGTAGGTGATGACTGAACTGTGCTCTGATCCTCAAGTTTCTGGACTCTCTTTGTCCAGCAGTCCTTTGCCATGTGACCTGCCTTGCCGCAGTTGAAACATGTGACGCCTTTGCCCTTTGCGCCTTTCTTTCCATCACCTTTCGTCTTGCCTTTGTCTTTGCCTCCTTTCACCTGCCATTGGCCTTTTCTGTTGTTGTCCTTTCCCTTGCCGCCTTTCTTTCCTTTTCCTTTGCCATCTTTGCCTTTCTTTCCACCTTTCATCCATACTGCATCAACCTCCATTGGAACTGCCTCGTCTGCTGTCTGTGCTCGAACAGGCATCTGCAAAGAAGACTCTGCAGACCATTGCGTTGTTACCTGTTCATACAGCTCAATCTTTGCCTTGACATCTTCGTATGTGGTGTTGTCTGTGATTACCATCTGCAAGCTAGTCTTCAAATTGGCCGGCAATGCAGACAGTACAGCAGCAACTTTCAAATCATCAGGGTATGTGGAATTGCTAGTGCGTTCATACTCCCTGATCATCATTTCAAACTGGGGCAGCTGCTCAGAGACACTCTTGGTGGATTCGAATTTGACCTTGTTGAGGGATTGAACCAAAGCTAAGGACCTCTGACGTGTGGAAGGCTGCAGGTCCTTCATGATGACCCTCCAAGCCTCATAGCCGTTTTGTTCTGTCACGCCGCGCACAAGCCTCAATGCCCTGTTCTTCATGAGAGTTGACAACATGGAATACAGCTTTTCTGATCTATTTCTCTGATCTGGTGGCAACGCATTCATCGAAATCACATACTGCTGGTTTCCTGCATCTCTCATCTCTCTAAGCAACGCGCTGTCAATGACACCTATGAAACTTTCAAATGAAAACTTCCAGTCCTGCCATCTCTGCAGCTCCTCTGATCTGCTCTCGGCTTTGAAGACTTCTGGCGGCTTCACATGCTTGGCAAAACCCGCTTGTTGCTGGTTTTCAACCAGCCTGTTCAGGGCCTCAACCAGTGTCTGAAGGCCAGCATTGGCCATGTTCGGGACCTCAACCAATCGTTCCCTGGGAGGCTTTTCCAGGGCGACTTCCTATCTTATTGAGGGGTTTTAGGGGCTATCCCAAAATTATCCCCCGGAGCCTGGTGGGCCTACCACCCCGGCTCCGCTACCATGAAAAGCAGCGGGCACTATATTTTCCACCTTGAAATTGAGCCTCCAAGGTCAGTTCAAACTGTGCTGTGTCATCCTTGCGCAGTGGTCATGCATCACATGCTGCCAGAGCTGAATGTGGTTTCAGGGAATTTCAACACAAAATGGTCACTCCCTAGGCCACCAGTTGGTACAATGTGAGGCCACCAAGATAGCTAAGTTGGTGCAATTAACTCCAATAACTATGGTTTATGGTACTTATAACGAACTAGTTACTGGGGCTTATAAACCAACTTATAACTGGGGGGCCTCACATTGTATAATAGTTACCCAGTTTGACCATACAGTGTTTCTTTGTAGCTTCATGAAGTGCCTTGTCTTTAGTATAATCATGTACGCCCCAACCCAGACGTTGCTCCACACTTACAATAGTCATGATAATAATAATAATCATCATCATCATCATCATCACATCATCACATCATGACCATCATCACATTTAAATTCGCCACCCCCTATGAACAACATGTTGGTTGGGGTAATAACATCAACTTGTTCTTCATGAGGGATCAACATTCGCAACCTCTTACGAGCAATATGTTGTTTGGGGTAATAACATCAACTTTATCTCATCAGGGATCAAAATTCGCCACCCCCTATGAACAATATTTTAATCGGGGGTAATAACATTAACTTTATCTTCATAAGGGATCAACATTTGCCACCCCCTGTGAACAATATGTTGATTGGGGGTAATAACATCAACTTTATTTTCATGGCCACCTGAAGTCAGACGCGGCGCAACGTCAGGGTTGCAGCGAACATGTATAAACCCTTTCTTTGGGACTTGAAGCCACCCACTGAAAATCGCTGGCACCTGCTGCTGTCAAGGTCAACCTGGGGAGACAAGGCTTCACATCCCTTGAAGTGCGACCCTACATGATGGAAAAAAAGCAAAACTATGAGTTGGTTTATAACCTCGATTGACTACTATAGTGATGCAAATATGATGATTATCAACATATGAATATATATATATAATTATATATATATATATGTATATGTGTGTGTGGGTATGTTTAAATGTATAATATATAAATAAATATAATTATAATAAATGTATATATATATATATATGTATTGTGATAATATATCTATATATATATACCATACACCATAGCTAAGCCAGTTATAAAGCGTCCCAGCTTAGCCCAGACTCAAGCGAATTCTTGACCCCAAGCACTTGGCCATGCCGAAGACCAAAACATCATTCGGTATCAGCGGGGGAAACCAATTCCAAGGGGGGTAACATGTACCTGATTCACGTTATTCAAACTTATTCAATGAATATTGCTAAATATTTAATATTATATTGATGAATATTGATAATTGCTGAGTCTTATTCATATTGAATAGTGTTGAAAGTTATTCACATTGATGGTATATTGTACCTCATTCATGGTGTTCTTGACCTGTCCCGAGTGGGTGATGAGTATGACATCAGGACAGCAACCCACAGCCAGCATGGAACCACCATGGAACCATCATTACCTATCGGTTTAAAATGCTTTAAAATGGCTTAACTGGCTTAAATCCCTATGTTTTGCTAGCTGTCATGCTATTTTTCATATGGTTCCCAAAATTTGGTGCAAATGGAAAGATTCCAATACATTCTCAGATTCACCTAATATTCCAGGTTTCTCCCAAGCACCAACGAAATCACCATCAAAACCTGTCGCCGAGGCACGTGCGCAACGAGACGTCACATTGCCCCACTTCCCGTGGCGATGGACAAGGCAAAGCCTCCGACGTCATAGCTACCCTCTGGTTTGTGGTGGTTTAATGGGATTTAATGGGATTTACCCGGCCTGATAAACGTTAACAAAAAACGATGGAAAGATCCACCATGCTTTTTTCATGGGTAAATCAACATGAATCAACTATTTCTATGACAATGTTCAATAGCAAACTGTTAAATTACCAGAGGCTAGAATCTGGATAATAGATTTAGGGTTGTGGGGCTGCTATATTCTGAGTCAAGTAGACTCCAAGTCTTGTCCACGAATCGTCCATATGTACAGTCTATGTGTAGTTCGAAGAACATTGGAAAATTATCCAAGAAATGCTCAAGATAAAGCACACAGCTGCGGTGTGAGAGTGCTGTAATTCAACATGTTTAAGATTATGTTTTCCAGATGTTTTAACAACATAGGAAACACCATGAAACACCGCTCCATGTTCGTCTCGATTCCAGTTGTTTTTGGCCACTTCTCCTCGGAAAGGACCCTTCTTTTTTTGGCCTGGCCGCTTACTATCAACACATTGCCCCTGGCAGCGTCGCCTCCGTCGTCACAGTGTCGGGGTACAGGATCAGCACTTCCCACGAACTGCAGTGGGGAAGATTTCCCCCCAAGCTTTGCTGGGAAAAACCAAGGCTTCGAAGAAACAATACCAATCCCGGAAACGTATCATCCATTGAAACATAAACCTGAAAGTAAATTGAGATCATGATCACCATTAATCACCATATACGATTGGAAAACAATTTTATCCGCGTATAACACCCACCATGCAGGTATCTTGTGGGTTCATCCAGGAATTCAAAGCAACTCAAATCACCAGAGTTGAGGTCTGAGCAACCCTTCAAAAATTGTTTTTTTCCTGGTGGGTGTGGCTGAAAATGGGTATACCGGTATACCGGAATTTTCATTGTCATTTCAACAAGTAAAAAAATGATAAACCATGAAACAAACCGGTGGGTCTGGGGGTATCTCCTTTGCAAACAATCTGACAAAATGGATACGACACATTTTACAAAAAAAAATAATCAGGATTCTAAATGTTAAGAGTCGGAAATATTAACATGTTTAAAAAAGCATTTCGTCATATCCCAGTTGTAATCTATGATTCCTTAGCCACTCACCAGGTCAATGGTCCATATCAAATTGTGATGAAACATATCCATGCTGGTTGGATAAATTCCCATGTTTGATTGGTTGAATCCATTTGATTTTGATCCATCCAGTTGTTGGTTGCATTTTTCAAAAAATACCATGGCATCATTTGTAAAATCCCAGAACAATTTGATCAAATTAAGGATCACATAAACCGATTCCCTAGGTTGATTCGGAAATTGATCTTCATGTGTATGTTCATTCCCTTTGTTGATTCATTCCCTATGTTCATTCCCTATGTTATCAAATTAATATCAAATGTCAGTCTTGCATGATGCATTTCCAACTTTGGTTGGTTCCATTCTCATATTCTTTGGTTCAGCCTTGATTTATTTCATGAAATTCCCAGGTTGGGTTCTTGCAAATCTTTAGTTTCGATTGAGAATCCGAGCGCGCCATTCCATTTGCAACATTCATTTTTGGATCTTCGTTGCACAGTTTCATAGCTGGTAAATCATGGCTATATGGCTATATCCATAAAAACTCTCCAAAACACTGATTTGAACATAGTTATATCCAAAAACATGGATAAATCCCATGAACATCCCATGAAAATCCCATGAAAATCCCATGGAAATCCCATGGTTTTCCTATGTTTTCCTCCTCCAAATTTCACCAGCCGCCAGCCCCACCTGAAGATGCAATCGCCCGAACTTGCCGGGTGCCACGTGGCGCGGAGTTCGAAGGCAGAGACCTTCCGTGGCGAGGCGTTTTAGGAAGGGTGGGAATGGATTTATCTATCAATCTATCGATCTATCTGTCTGTCAATCTATTGATACATATATATATATATACAATATTATATAGATTATTATATTTTGATATTATACACTATTATATATTTATTTATATTATAGATTATATTATATATAAGTTAGATCTTTATATAAGCATCAGTGATTCAATGGGATTTCATGAGGATTCAATGAGATTTCATGAGGATTGAATGGGATTTCATTTCACTAGGATCTCAAATGGATTTCACTGGGATGTCATTGGATTTAATGGGATTTCAACGGGATTTAATGAGATTTCATGGGATATCATGGGATTTAATGGAATCTGGAATTTTTTGGGACTTAATGAAATCTAATAAGGAGATTCTGCTATATATTTTATAACCACCGACATTTTTAATTGATTGATTTTGTTTGAAAAATGAATAATACCCCAACATGGTGGTTTCAATACGCAAAATGATGACAAACCATCTAATTGTATCTAATTGTTGGGTATTTCATGTTCCTACAAATCCATGTGATGCGAAGATACATTACTATACCATTGGGGATACCTAGGGATTTGTTGACAGGTATCCTACGTAACAGCAATGGGAACACAACCTAACTTTCCAATGGTGAAGCAATGGGAAAATGTTACAGTACAATTACAGTTTACTGGTGTCTGTTGAAGCAGTATTTTACGGCAACTTCAATTGGGAACATGATGATGAAGCACAGTATCTTTAGGGTACCCCAGTGTCAAACTCTCCGGCCAAATCATGATGCATTACCAAACTGAACTAATGCTACTAAACATAATCTTTATCATTATCTTTATCATGATCTTTATCACCAAACTAAACATAATCATACTATCTGGGGACAATCATGATGATTCCCGCTACTAAACATGATCTGTATGCTGACGTCATTGTGAGATTGAAGTGATCCGGCCCTCATTACCGCTAGCCAGCTTTACCTCGATTCCTTGCAGCCAGAATTTTCTCACGACTGTTCTTGCGGGCTCCGAGGTCTTCAGATAGCCTGCTGCTCGTCTGCTGGTCTGAAGCAAAGCTGCAGCTGGAAGACACCAAGAACATATACCCACCCTGGCCGATGCAAAGAAAAAAACTGGGATTTCACTCATTCGAAGCAGGACGCACGTCTCGTCATGGTCCCAAATATAAGTGCATCCCCCAATAAAGACAATGTCTTGCAATGTCTTGTTTGGGGTGATTATCAGGGGGAGAGATTATAAATTCATCGTCGTTGGACGGTGGGAAGCAGGGACCCGAAGAAAATATGCGTTTTGACCATGCACATCACCATAGCTGGCCGCACTCCAAAGACTTGCTGAGAAGGCACCTAAATCCTACCCCTAAGAAGGTACCAATGGATCCATAGAGCAAATGTCTTAGAATTGTTCTTCATGATGATACAGTGTCCTTCAGTAAACCTCATCATCATCGTCATCATATATTGAACCATAATGACTCTGATGGATGCCAATCATCATAGATTCATTTCCCCACCTTGGTGAACGTGAACTCTTGGGGAATATGTGTTGATATTTCACAGTAGTGACAATCTTCCATTGATAGTTACCCTCTGGCAAACTAACATAACTATGGAAAATCACCATTTTTAATGGGAAAACTCGCTATAAATGACTATTTTCAATAGCTATGTTAAATTACCAGAGGGTATGCCGTTATGCCCATTCTGGACAATGCAAAGTCAATTATCCCGCAGTGTTCCACCTCGGAATGGAGCTATAGGCATTCCAATGCTTATCTGGTTGGTGGTATACCTACCCCTCTGAAAAATAATGAAAAATATTAGTCAGTTGGGGTTCTTATTCCCAATATATAGAAAAATATATGTTCCAAACCACCAACCAGTTATACTCAACCATCTGGGAAAACATAGGGATCTCCTTGATGGCATGATAAAGCCTGATAGGTTCCTAGTGAACCCGAGGCTCCCAGTTTGGTCACCTTGCTGACCGTGAGCGTCGTTGGCGTCTCCGCTGTCACCGGGAGCGGCGTGCTGACCTGGGCTGATGATCTGCACTTCCCAGGTTTTCCCACTTTTCTATTTTCTAGCTACCCACTATCTTTCTAGGAACCCTAAACCCTGTAAAGCTATCTTACCCTGTAGATAGCAAAAAAAACAATTAAGGTTTTTGGGCTATACTTAGATAGGGTTATAAACTCACTTGAAACTGAGGAGCACAACATCATTTTTTGTTCGGGAATTTACGTATCCGTATGCCCTTGATTCCTTAGCTGCCTTAGCTAACTTAGCTCCTAACCTCAGGATAGGTATTATCTAGCTAACATCTCGGTCAAGTATTCAAACGTTTCCAAGCATGAACCAACTGCATGGCTATGTTTGATGATCCTGGAAGTATCACTGAGTCAAACAAATTTTGAAGCTGGGGTTTGCCCAACGGTGCTTTTTTTGGGGTAATCATCGTTGTTCGTGGATGCCTAGATATGCCTAGTAACTGGTGTAAAATACTGACCGCGACTTTTTGCTTCCAGGATCATCCAAGCACGTGGTTTAGACAAAAATCAGGCCGAACAAGGACACACATCGGGATTCAACGAAACAGATATATCAAACCACAACCAATCTTTGTTGAAACAATAACAGTACTGGTGATCTTGCAATTCCGGGATACGAAAACCCCACCTCTTTCAGATAGATTCTCAGTACGTAGCTGCTAGACAAAGGGATTGAGCCAGTGTGTCAAAGTGCTAAACTGGAAATATTGGAAATATTGGAACCAGGAATTTTGAACCAAATGATCTGGAAACGTCAGGAAGATCAGGAAGTGACCAATCATACTGAAGCAACATAGTCAAAAATATATATTCTATCTGATTGAGCCACCCCCAGACTTTGCAAAAGGCTGACTGGCTGACCCAAAAGTGAAGGGCGACCCAACATTGAAAGTGTCACCCGTTAACCATCCCATTTACCAATCATTACCTGCATCTTTGCCTGAATTTCTCGGTTGAAATCTCCTGCGCCCTGGGTGTCCTGGCGCCAGGGAAGGCCAGCTGCAACCAACTGGAGTTCAACGTCGACTCCAAACAAGTCTCGCGCCTCACATTTTTGGGTGGCTGGTTGGCAAGTTGAGAAAGTCAAGTGATGATTAGTCTCTATGTATCTTTATGTATATTAATTA
Source organism: Cladocopium goreaui (assembly GCA_947184155.2). Lineage (NCBI taxonomy): Eukaryota > Dinophyceae > Suessiales > Symbiodiniaceae > Cladocopium > Cladocopium goreaui. Next base: position 719,472 of record CAMXCT020006445.1, read on the forward strand.
TATATACAGTACATATTCAATATATATATATATAATATGTATGTATATATATACATACATGTATATATATACATACATATGGATGTATGTAAGTGCATATATATATATATATATATGTGAATGCGCATGCTGTATGTATATGTATAATATATATATATTGACACGGACATTGTCTACATATATATATATAAATACTGTATAAATATATGTAAGTATGTATACATAGTCAGTAAGGAAAGAATGTAGGTATAAAGAAAATGAAGAGCCAATAATCAATGCCAAGACATCTCAAACATGGCATCTATCTATGGTTCTACAGTTCTACATATTGACTGATAAACTCATCGATTTATTGCTCAGTCTATCTATCAACCAGTCAATCCATCGACTGTATCTATCCACCTTCCATCTATCTATCCATCTATCCAATGTCTGTCCAGCTATCCATTTATTTATCATGGACTCGAATACTCCCGGAAGTCAAAGGTCACCATCATGTCCAAATACAGAAAAGCCCAGTTCTAGCTGACTGATGTAGCCGCTGCTTGATCAAGTTGTTGGTGGGGTGATTCCGAAGTCTCCACGACAAGGTGTTCTTATTCGACAGACAATGAGAAAAGCACAAGAATATTTTAGTGACGGTAGAATCACCAATAATCAAAAGACCACCTGATTTTTTATTGGCAAATAGTATTGAGGTATGACTGTATGACCCCAGCATGTGCTGGACATCCCAAGCGTAGGCCACAATTCCAAGAATTCTGGAGCCCAGCCTGGAATCCCAATAACTTTCAAAACATAACCTCACACATACACCAAAACACCTGGGTTTGAGAATGTGCCTTGCTGATTGGATGTATATTTATACTATATATCATTATATCACATATTTGTTATCCCTTTGATCCCCTGGACAAGTGGGGCACATTTCAAACGCCATGCCGCCATCGGCCACCGAGATACACTCGCACGTCGTAAGGTGTGTTGCTTCCCAAGCCCACGTTCACCTCGGAAGCAAACCAACACACCAATGGCATCGATGCTGGCCACACGGAATCATTTGCACATGGCGATGGAACATGGAAGACATCCTCAACTTAGGAAAAACAAACACATTTAGAAGAAAAACACGATGATAAAAATGTATAAAAATGTGCATTATATAAGAGAAATCAGCCAGGATTTTTTCAGCCCGGGCTTATGAAATGACGCTGGTGGCGCGTCATCACTGGGCACACTGGTAGACCCCATGATCTTGGACTAAAATATCATCCATTGATGGGAATCATAATGACTCATATCTCATATATGTGGACCTAGGACCTGAGTTGAAAAAAAACAACTTCATGTGTCACCATGTCTGCATCTTTTTCTGTGATACGTGATGTTATTCTTTATGATATCCCAATACCAGCTACAGTTACTGTCCAGTATGCTAGTCTTGGCAAAGCAAGAGACAACAGTGACCGCTACAATCTGCAATCAACGAAGAGCATATCAGATTCTCAGACCAGGGTAACATAACCATTTGGCTGTGAACCAGAAATCTGACAAAGACTTGACCGATCGAATCAAAAGGTATCAAAAAAAGTGGTTCTCTCTCAGTCAAGAAACCACCCCATTGGCACCGTACCCTTGTTGCACCAATGCAGAACATGATCCCGTTTACAGATTTTTCAGGCTTCGTGAGAAGACCGCCGAGACCGGCCAGTTTGCTTCAAAGTTGCAGTGCAGTTGGCAACATCACGATCATAGCTAAAGCAACCTTGGCATTGCGAAACACGTGAAAAAAGGTGAACAGATCCAAGTCATATCCAAGAACAGTTGGTTTGTAAATGGATGTATATTAATGGTACCATTACCATTTTAACTCAAAAGGATAACATTTCTCAAGATAGAGTCGCTGCAAGCTCTCACGATCATGGCTGAGCCATCCCCTGGGACTGCTTGGTTAAAAAAAATAGGATAGTTTAAAATGGATAAACATTGAACATGGAGTATGATAATCACAACTATATTGGGTAGTAGAACCCCCGAACTAATCATCAACCAACTGTTTTTTCTTTTTTTAAACTGCACAAGTAATCCTCCCCCCAGTTATTGTGCAACCCTGAAAAATAAATTGTCAACATCCACCTTCCTCTCCCCTCTCTAAATATTCCGACATGTACCCATGTAATTAATTACATCTGGGTCCGCATTCTAGATCGGTTCCAAGCTTTTAAGTCTCTTATTTCATAAATCATTGGCATTTACCAGATAGCTTTGAAGGTTCGAAAAACATTTTTAGGCACAGTTTTTCATGGGATTTCACTCAGATTCCGAGATCACAAAAGAACCGCCATGAATCCATCATGATCAATTCATCTGGGTAAATTATAATATTTCACTAAGCTGAATTAAGGCCATTTAGGATGATTTCCATTATTAGCCATGATTCCAGGCTTCGGTCGCAGTGAGGTCGTGATGAAATTTACCCTCTGGTAATTTAACATAGCTATTGAAAATGACCATTTATAGTGGATTTGCCCATTAAAAATGGTGATTTTCCATAGTTATGTTAGTTTACCAGAGGGTACCCAGATTCATCTCCAGCACCATCCTCTGGATCTCCGGACCAAAACCGGAGGCTTCCCAGTTGTCATCTGCCTGGGCCTTTACCTGGACCTGCGGAAGGAGAGAGCCGAGCGACCTGGGGATGGGTCAAAACCGGAAAAAAAAAACATATTTGGTGCAATACACATCCATTCACCAGCGATTTTAGGCTAGAGATATCACTTTACTAGCTGTGGAATCTGTTGCAAGAAGCCTTCTGTTACACCAACAAAAAAAATAGAAGTTTTGCGCACAATTTCCAGGTGTGCAACGTTTCTACAGTATCTATTTTGGTGAATCCATAGGGGGAGTCCCTGGCAGCCAGGCCTGCCATGCATAGAAGCTGCACGCCTGAGCGGCGATGCGAAACTCAGCTGGCTGTTAGGTATAGATTTTTTTTTATACAGATCGAACATGTATGAACAGCTGAGCATGTCCTTATGTACTACTCTATCAATATCTATTACACTCCCGGGAACAAACGTGTCTCGGGCTACCGTTTCAGGTATCAACTAACATGTCCACTCTGTACCGGCGTTTTCCTGGGGAATGCATTGCAACTTTTTTTGGGACCATTGACCCAAAAACAGCTAACATGTCTCAGTTCCTGCAATTGGGGCCCTTGGATTTCGACCCTGATCTGGGATATGTTCGCTATTTTTGGGGGATGGATTCAGCCAATAACCACTCACATATCTCAAAACCACATCCTCTGAAGAACACGGACACGTTAGGTGGACGCTTTCCATGGCCAGTCATCCAACCCTTAGTAAATGCAACTGGTTTCTGGAATGCACCCCCAATCTTCCTGCCCACCTACGAGCATCATCTATGATGCGCTCTTCCGGAAGGAGTTGGGACCCCTTTTTTCTCCACCGTTTTGTTATCAATGCAGTCTTTGATTTGAGCCCTATTGGGGTCTGGAAATAAGGATGCTGGGGCGTCCGGGGCGGTAGTCTTCTGGCAGTTTCCCGGGAACCCCCAGAGGGGGGACCACTTTCCCACTAACATGTCCGTTCTGGACTTTCAGCTAACACGTCTCAAGTATAGGGCATTTATCATAGCCTATGTTCACAGCAGCTATCCAATTTTTTTCCACAAAAAAAGTGGATACGTGTCTCGGGCTACCGTTTCAGGTATCAACTAACATGTCCACTCTGTACTGGCGTTTTCCTGGATTGCCTGGGGAATGCATTGCAACTTTTTTTGGGACCATTGACCCAAAAACAGCTAACATGTCTCAGTTCCTGCAATTGGGGCCCTTGGATTTCGACCCTGATCTGGGATATGTTCGCTAATTTTGGGGGATAGATTCAGCCAATAACTACCACTCACATATCTCAAAACCACATCCTCTGAACAACACGGACACGTTAGGTGGACGCTTTCCATGGCCAGTCATCTAACCCTTACTAAATGCAACTGGTTTCTGGAATGCACCCCCAATCTTCCTGCCCACCTACGAGCATCATCTATGATGCGCTCTTCCGGAAGGAGTTGGGACCCATTTTTTCTCCACCGTTTTGTTATCAATGCGGTCTTTGATTTGAGCCCTATTGGGGTCTGGAAATAAGGATGCTGGGGCGTCCGGGGCGGTAGTCTTCTGGCAGTTTCCGGGGAACCCCCAGAGAGGGGGACAATTTTTCCACTAATATGTCCATTCTGGATTTTCAACTAACATGTCTCAAGTATAGGGCATTTATCATGGCCTATGTTCACAGCAGCTAACGTATCCAAAAAAACACAAAAAAAAGCGGATACGTGCCTCGGGCTACCGTTTCAGGTATCAACTAACATGTCCACTCTGTACCGGCGTTTTCCTGGATTTCCTGGGGAATGTATTGCAACTTTTTTTGGGACCATTGACCCAAAAACAGCTAACATGTCTCAGTTCCTGCAATTGGGGCCCTTGGATTTCGACCCTGATCTGGGATATGTTCGCTATTTTTGGGGGATAGATTCAGCCAATAACCACTCACATATCTCAAAACCACATCCTCTGAACAACACGGACACGTTAGGTGGACGCTTTCCATGGCCAGTCATCGAACCCTTAGTAAATGCAACTGGTTTTTGGAATGCACCCCCAATCTTCCTGCCCACCCACGAGCATCATCTATGATGCGCTCTTCCGGAAGGAGTTGGGACCACTTTTTTCTCCACCGTTTTGTTATCAATGCGGTCTTTGATTTGAGCCCTATTGGGGTCTGGAAATAAAGATGCTGGGGCGTCCGGGGCGGTAGTCTTCTGGCAGTTTCCCGGGGACCCCCAGAGGGGGGGACAACTTTTCCACTAACATGTCCATTCTGGATTTTCAACTAACATGTCTCAAGTATAGGGCATTTATCATAGCCTATGTTCACAGCAGCTAACGTATTCAATGCTTTTTTCCACAAAAAGTGGATACGTGTCTCGGGCTACCGTTTCAGGTATCAACTAACATGTCCACTCTGTACCGGCGTTTTCCTGGATTTCCTGGGGAATGTATTGCAGCTTTTTTTGGGACCATTGACCCAAAAACAGCTAACATGTCTCAGTTCCTGCAATTGGGGCCCTTGGATTTCGACCCTGATCTGGGATATGTTCGCTATTTTTGGGGGATAGAGTCAGCGAATAACCACTCACATATCTCAAAATCACATCCTCTGAACAACACGGACACGTTAGGTGGACGCTTTCCATGGCCAGTCATCCAACCCTTACTAAATGCAACTGGTTTTTGGAATGCACCCCCAATCTTCCTGCCCACCTACGAGCATCATCTACGATGCGCTCTTCCGGAAGGAGTTGGGACCCCTTTTTTCTCCACCGTTTTGTTATCAATGCAGTCTTTGATTTGAGCCCTATTGGGGTCTGGAAATAAGGATGCTGGGGCGTCCGGGGCGGTAGTCTTCTGGCAGTTTCCCGGGAACCCCCAGAGGGGGGGACCACTTTCCCACTAACATGTCCATTCTGGACTTTCAGCTAACACGTCTCAAGTATAGGGCATTTATCATAGCCTATGTTCACAGCAGCTATCCAATTTTTTTCCACAAAAAAAGTGGATACGTGTCTCGGGCTACGGTTTCAGGTATCAACTAACATGTCCACTCTGTACTGGCGTTTTCCTGGATTTCCTGGGGAATGCATTGCAACTTTTTTTGGGACCATTGACCCAAAAACAGCTAACATGTCTCAGTTCCTGCAATTGGGGCCCTTGGATTTCGACCCTGATCTGGGATATGTTCGCTATTTTTGGGGGATGGATTCAGCCAATAACCACTCACATATCTCAAAACCACATCCTCTGAAGAACACGGACACGTTAGGTGGACGCTTTCCATGGCCAGTCATCCAACCCTTAGTAAATGCAACTGGTTTCTGGAATGCACCCCCAATCTTCCTGCCCACCTACGAGCATCATCTATGATGCGCTCTTCCGGAAGGAGTTGGGACCCCTTTTTTCTCCACCGTTTTGTTATCAATGCAGTCTTTGATTTGAGCCCTATTGGGGTCTGGAAATAAGGATGCTGGGGCGTCCGGGGCGGTAGTCTTCTGGCAGTTTCCCGGGAACCCCCAGAGGGGGGACCACTTTCCCACTAACATGTCCATTCTGGACTTTCAGCTAACACGTCTCAAGTATAGGGCATTTATCATAGCCTATGTTCACAGCAGCTAACGTATCCCCAAAAAAAAAAATCCACAAAAAAGTGGATACGTTTGTTCCCTAGAGAGTATATACAGTGTAATATAATATAATAAAATATTACATTATATCATATTATATCATATTATATTATATTATATTGTATTGTATTATCTACTAGATTATACTAGTATGTATTTCATATGTAAAATATGATTCATATGAATCATATGATATAGTTTTTAGATGTATTTCGTATGATAGGTTGATGGCGCATCAGCCTTTCTGGGGGCTGCCGTCTCTGATGTACAATGTGGGACCCCCCCAGTTTTGTAAACCCCATGAATACTATAGGTAATTATAGGTATCATAAACCATAGTTATTGAAGTTATAACCCAACTTAGCTATCGTAAACGGGGTGCCCCACCTTGTACCTTTTGAAATTACGCATGTCCTATATTCCTATAGCTGAGAATAGAGTGAACATCAACTGAGACAAAGTGGGTATATATCATATATCTGAGTAGCTAGTGCTAGAAATCAACCCGCCCGATAACGCCATCATTTAAAGGCAAGTCACCCAGGGATGCATGGCAGCCCAGTTCACGTCCACGTCGTACGGGCTGATACCTTGGGAAACGCCACAAATCTGACCCCTGATGAAAGGTGATGGTTGATGATGGTTGCACTTCTTCTGGATGTCACTTAAAATGCAAGGGGGTTGCACTTCAAATATCTGAAATGTGAATCTTAGAGGGGCAACAATGTGCAAACATGTGCAAATGTTTGCAGTTTCGTTTGTGGTGGCTGTAGTATACAAGTGTCAAATTGATAGGAATTGGACTGGTTGGAAAGCAGCAAACTCAGGATGTAGTGGGTATAGAATATGGCCATGTCTGAAAATGGGTTTCTCCAACCAAGGGATTGCCTACTGAAATTGACTGAAATCTTGAACCCATTGACCTGTTCCGCTCCAAAAGGGGGGCCGCCAAGATTGGTAGTTGATTTGTAGCTACAATAACTAGGGTTCTTCAAGTGGAGCGTTCAAAATACCTGTTGGTTGATTCTCATCCAGGATTGCATTCTCCGCAGAAACCCCAGTGAAGCTCCAAATAGCTGGTAGATGGCAATATATGGTAGTAGGTTTCCACTCATCCCCTTTTAAAAGGTCAAAACTCCAAAAAGGAAATCCCATCCCATATCCTCCATGGTGCGGGTATATTTACCTACAAAACCGAAATATAAATATTATAATATATATATAGTGTATAATTATATTATATATATATTATCATGGGTTGCATATGGGCCATATAAACCCCTATGATTAACCAATCAACACTGGTATGTGTTTAATTGGAAATCCTATCTGGTTCGTGGTTTTAATCATCTTGAAAATGATGGAGTTCGTCAATGGGGTTGGGATGACATCACATATATGAAATGGACAATAACAAAATGTTTGAAACCACCAAACAGCTATTTATAGATGGAAAATGGCATAGAACATGGACTTTTTCATGGGATCTATAGATGGGATTCTTATGGAATTTAGCCTCTGGTAATCTAACATAGCTATTAAACATGGCCATTGATAGTTGATTTACCCATTAAACATGTTGATTTTCCATAGTTATGTTAAATTACCAGAGGGTAAATCCCATTAAACCCCATTCAACCACCATAATATCCCATAAAAATCCCATAGAAATCACCATAATATCCATTAACATTATGGTTTTCCATGGTTTTCCCATTAAAACATGGTGATTTTCCATAGTTTTTTGTATGTTGATAATCCTATGAACATCCTATGAAAACCCCGGCTTTTTTCACTGAAGCCCCAAACAGCTGACGGCAAGCAACTGACCGCCGTGAGGTTCACCGGGCTGCTGGCCGGCATGGCCGTCACCAGGCATTCGCTGCCTTCGGGGCCGTCACCCGTTGATTGATTAAGGGAAAATCTACAGGAAACCATGGGTTTTACCATCAAATATAGGGGTTTCCTGTAAATTTTCCCATCATCCAATTCTGTGAATGATGGTTCAATAAGAATCACTATGGAATAAACCATGATAAGCCATGTATGGTTCATTCAATAACTCATCATATACGAATAATCATGGTTCTTAGGCTTAACATGTATAATCCATGAGTTTCTTCAATAAGAATCAATAACATATTAATCCATTAGTTGAATTGGATCTATGAATATTAAGGAATATCCAATGAATCCATCCATTTCGTTTAGGGAAACTCTACAGCAAATCATAGATTCAATGGTCAAACATCGGCAAAAAAGTCCGACCCACGCTGGGATTCATCCGGTGAAATGTGAAAACGCCTTTGGCAAAAGAACGTGATAACTGTAGATCAATACAGTACAATTAAATAACATGTTTAATGTAAATACGGTAATTATTTTACAATAGTGTTTTCAGAAAACCCAATAAGTTACAATAATTATTAGAATACAACAACAGGTGTGAATATTAGTAACTTACAATAGTCAATACATGTTATAACCCATCACAATCACAACTCCGTGCAAAAATCTGTCAATCAATGCTGTATCAAAGGGGGCATTGCAACCAACCGGGGATTGTACCAAACCAGCACTTAGGTGCCCTGATGAACGCCGTGACGTCTCCTGGCGTAACCAGCACATGAGGTTGCTTCAAAGAGGGATATCGCTAAATAAGCAATGGCCAAAGAATCTCTTAAGATTTGTCTGAAAATAGGGTATGCCATGCTGTACCAATAAAACAATAACTGAAAACTGAAATCAGAATGATAAACCATCAAACATCATCAAACATCATCAAACTTTGGATGCCATTGTTTCCGCCACCATTTCTGGATGGTGAAGTCAAAAAAATCGCACCTGTCAACTCGGAGTAGGCACTGTTGGCGGCTGGATTCACACAGACCTGGCTGAGAAGATCTGTAAAACCTGCAAACACAAAAAAAAATCAATGGTTGAATACACTAACTGGTTGGTAATTGGTGATTAATAGTGGTTAATAGTGGTTAATAGTGGTTAATAGTGATTAATACCTGATCTAATGAACAATACAACTGGTTGGTGGTTGAGCCCTACCCCTCTGAAAAATGATGGAGTGAAAGTCAGTTGGGATGACATGACATTCCCAATATATGGAAAAAAAATCCAAACCACAAACCAGTCATAAGATCATAAGATCTAAGCAAAACCGGTGGACAGTGGACATTCTGGACATTCGCCAAAGCTTCTTTTCACTTGAACGCACATGAAAATCCTGTGGAGAAGGCAACCAAGCTGTCAGTCCAACCAATTGCCCAGGACATTCCAAGGACTGCTGCGAGGTTGAAATAAAACCAACCGATGTGGTCTTGAATGATTCGTGGACTTTGCAAGTGCTTAACATCAAAATATGTCAAGACATCTTACCGGGAAGTCTTCGGAAGTATCTTCTTCATGTACCAACGTGGGTATATGGATCAAAATCATCACCCCCCCCCCCACAAAAAAAAATGTTCCTTTCATCTCCATGATCCGAATGGCTTGACCAAATAACCATATTTGAACCGACTCGAGCGGTGTCCAATACCATCTACCATTCTAATACCACCATTCGATTATAGTGGATGTACACTATAGGGATTCCCCATATAGATTAATTATGAATGATTATGATTGTCGCCAGTATCTTGGATAGTATAATCGCATATATATATATATATTATATTATATTATATTATATTATATTATATTATATTATATATAATATTATATATTATATTATATATAATATTATATATTATATTATATATAATATTATATATTATATTATATATTATATTATATATTATATTATATATTATATTATATATTATATTATATATTATATTATATATTATATATTGTATTATATTTTATATTATACTATATTATAATATACTATATTATATTATATTATATTATATTATAGTGATATATATATATATACAACCAACAGGGGTTTTGAACCCTGCTCATTTGTCTATATGGGGATGTATCAACATATATATATATATATATTTCACGTATTTGGGGCGGATGAAGATCCATTTGCCAGCTATTTTTGGGTTCGCTAGGGTACCAAGGTTTTGAATGGTTTTGACTCATAGCCATTTAAGTCTATATTGCAAGATCTATATTTACAAGAAAAATCATCCCCAATACATTGCCAGTTTTTATTCCCCTTATTACCTTAGAGTCCTCGTTGAATTGTTACTGTACACTACTCTCTGGTAATTTCACCATTGAATACCCTCAGCCGGGCCTGTCGAATACGCAAACCGTAGTAACGACCACTGAGTAAAGAGTCCACGTAGCAGCTGGTATCCTGGTTCACCAGGATCGACACCAAAAAATGAGGACTTTATTGACCAAAATGGTGGGAATATACTGGACTATACTGGGATATAATGGGAATATACATTGAAATACAGGAAAAAAACACAAAAATGCGGATTCAAGCAACAAACATTGGGATTTAAACATGTGATTTAACATGAGTTCACCCGCTTGAAACCCTATTTAAGTATGCATTTGTCTGAAAATAGGGAAACTTTCAACATCCCATGATTGGTCATCATTTTTCTCCACAAGCCGCTTGTGTGCATTCCCTGTTTTTGGCACACCCAAATACAAGTAGGGTCCAAGGCAAAGTGCCAGGGAAACTTCAAAGGAAGTCACGGCTGGCTAAGAACATCATTGGTTTTCTGCAGATTTACCCTCACACCATGGGGTTAAGAAGCAGAACCAACCGTGCAAATTGATCATACAAGCAAGAATATGATACTTAAGAAATACAGTAACTACTTTGGTTTGTTGTTTTTTGCTACCCCCCTCAAGCTTTACACTCTTCATTGAGGATCATCATCCCATTTCTATGATATCAGCCACCTGTGTGGGCCGGCCGTCAGCCGCTGGCCGCTGAATCCCAGCCGCCCAGCCTGCAGCAGGTTGCTTCGACACGCCAACATCCAGGCACTAGCGCTTGGGTTGGTCATGCTGTTGGGCAACAGCTGCATATAGATTTCCCATGCCTCGCCGGTTCCCAAAGGAATTTTCTGTAATTAACGGGTGAAACAAAGAGACGACTCTTGGTGCAAAAAAAACACGTGGTTCAAGGTTTGGTTTGGTTGAACGACTCACAGCAGTAGCCGTGGTCCACAGGCACAACCTCCTCCAGCAGATCTCAGGTTCAGCTCCGGAAACGTCATTGCTGCCCTCCCTGCCAGCTTCTGGTGGCCTTCTAGAGCAGAAGCAGGAACAAGAGAGGAAGGACACCAACCAAGCACGCCAAAACCAAAGGCGAACAAATGCCAGCAACCACCACGCCAGCGAACAAACGCTGGCCTCACACCAAAGGCGAGCAAACGCCACCACCACCAACATGGGAGGTCTTGTATTGGGATATGATCCTGAATTCGCTTGAAGCAGCAGTTTGGGTTGCCGCGTCTCCAAATCGACCACAACAGCCATGAAACTGGAAATGGTCGCACAACAAGTATGATTATCTTCATGCGACTTGATTGGAAGACGAACTTTAGTCTCGCGTTGCCTTACCGTATCCCAAAAATTTATTCGAAACGCAATGTCTGCGTCTGGTCCTTCTGTTTCAACGCTTCGGCCCAGGTTTCAGCCAGCTCCTCCTCACTGTCGGAACGAGGTTTTGTTCTCTGCGAAGTCCCAAATGTCTCAATCTGATACACGCCATCATCCGTCAAAAGGGCCAACACGTGGTTCAAAATTTGAATCATTGTATCCCTAAGTCGATTACTTTGGCTGTCCTTAAAGCCTTTACTTACATCGGAATTGGAACATGCTCCATCATTATATACCATATTTCTGTGGCTGGCACATATACCCACTCCGGTTCAACGGTTTGACCTCCCAAAGTTCCATTTTCTGTTTGGATACCATTAATCTTAACCGCATTTCTATTGATCAAAAACCAGATATATAGAAATTTTGGATACCATTAATCTTAACCGCATTTCTATTGATCAAAAACCAGATATATAGAAATCAAGAAATATCAAGAAGATCAAAACACCACCTCAATTTTCAAAGTTCATCAAAGTTCCATTTTCATTTTTGGATTGTACCGAATTGTACCATTTTGGTTCGCGTTTCCCCAAGGAAATCATTGCGGTCATCATGGCCACCTGGAAAATCCTGGAAACACCTTGCCTCGAAGCTGCAGTCCCCAGGCGTTCCCAGAGTCCAGCTGACCTGAAAACCGCCATGGCCACCCTGCTGTATGGTTGGGTAGATGGTTTGGGGTGGTTTATGTTTTTGTTTAATGATTGGGAGAAAACCCCATGTGTTTTTTTTAATGATTGGGAGAAAACCACACATGAGTAAAAATCAAACGTCATAATCATCAGCAACTGTGACTCTCACTCGTTTGATTTAAAGGAGCTAATATAATATATAATGTTTTATGATGTTACATGTATGCAGCATGCAGGTTTCCTAAATCATGGGGCTACCCCCAAATCATCCAGCTCATGAAAAAACTTATTGAAGCCTATGGAGATTTGGGGATCTCCCATCTTAAGAAACCCCATAATATGCCATATATAAATGGGTTATGATCCAATTACTTGCTGGGATGCACATCCAAGCAAGTCCGTATTTTTCAATGAACATTTTTTGTCACCAAAACAAATGCGCACACACACACAATTTCTAAAATGTGATTGACAATCTTGAAACTATACTCCGTGTTTGGAAAATTACTTAGGTTAGGGCAAATCCAAATATTTTTCCAGGTTTTGTATTGTAAAACCCATTTCATTGTTGCTGAAACCACCATCTTCGAGCATTCTTCTTGGTTCAACAAGTAAAACCCTTCAACATCATACAATCAACACCACAGTTATTGCCATTTATTATAGTGATACATAACTGGTTATAAGTAAGATTATACATTCCATAAATGGTGTTATTATTGTACTTATAACTTGTCTTTCGGGCCGAACTGCACCCCGGAACTGGCTTTCACCAGGAGCGCCTGCATGCGCATTTCTTCGCCCTGCTTGGCTGCTGGCTCCACACAGGTGGCGCTGGGCGCTGCTGCCGGGGTGGGCAACGTGAACGCGGAAGGCCACAGGGCCCAGTCCTTGCCAAAGGCAAGATAGGTGGTTTAATGGTTATTTTATGGTGACTTAATGATGATTCTATGGTGATTTGAATGGTGGCTTAATTATGTTTTTTATGTTGATTTGAATGGTTATTGAATGGTGACTTAATTATGCTTCTATGGTGATTGAATGGTGACTTAATGATAATTTTATGGTGATTTAATGGTGTTTAAATGGTGATTGAATGGAAATTGAATGGTGATTGGATGGTGACTTCATGATGTATTTTATAGTGATTGAATGGTGATTGAATAGTGTCAGAGGATGGTTCATGCTTCTTTTAGAACGCTGTGAGAGGGATTCACAGGCTCAGTCCGTCTACCACAGGGCTTTGTGATTGAATGATCACTGAACGGTGGCTTAATGATGATTTTTATGGCGATTGAATGGTGATTGAATGGTGACTCAATGATGATTTCATGGTGCTTCAATGGTGATATAATGGTGACTGAAGGAGATTGAATGGTGATTTTATGGTGATTGAATGCTGTTTTTATGGTGATTGAATTGTGATTTTATGGTGATTGAGTCGTGACATTCATGATGATGTTTATGGTTATTTATAATTAAACATTGGGCATCGTGTTCATCAATATCATCAGTTCATATGGGATTATCATGGAAGATTCGTCAACTTATGATGATGATGATGATGATGATGATGACGATGATGACGAGGTTTACAAAGCCATGGAGGTAGATACCGCAGTAGCTGGATGGTTTATGATGGAAAATCCCTATGAAAATCCTGTGGACTCTCTGGTGTTTTGGGATGGACTCGGTGATTTTTATGGTGATGTGCTTTGCGAGGACCACGATTCTCAGTGGTTAATAGTGATTAATAGTGGTTAATAGTGATTCGTAGTTGTTAATAGTGATTGATCATTTTTTATATTTTGGAGAATGTACAATTACTGGTTGGTGTTTTTTCGCCTACCCCTCTGAAAAGTGATGGAGTGAACGTCAGTTGGGATGACATGACATTCCCAATATATGGAAAACATAAAATGTTTGAAACCACCAACCAAATTAGTATGATGATAAGAAGTGGGATGATGATGGTAATGTATTTGTTATGCTAGTGATGAAAAAAATGATATGGTCACAGCGTGAAAGGTTTGTTTTCAGCATGAAAAGGGTGATGATCGGATGATTATTCTGAAAATACTGCCTGTTATTGGGAGGATAGTTGTCATATCCAGCGGTTTCATGATGACTCTTATGATCAATTCACAGTATGATTGGGCGAGGACCACGATGGTTTGTGATGATAGCAGTTGCAATGTTGTTGTAACAATGTCATACTGATTATATAGTTGTTCAAAGCATGTTACTCTGACTGATAATTCTGATTGTGGCTCAATATGGCTCAATAGTTTGTATTTTGCATGCACAAATCATATTTTGCTTGTGAGGCAGTAGCAGCCGGGAGAACAGTTCCCCAACAAATACGTTGGTGGTCATGACAATGGTGATGTTGATGGTGGTGATGATGATGATGATGATGCTGATGGTGTCCATGGTGTTGATGAGGACGGTTGTAAGTAGTTGTAAGTATTGTCAATTGTCTTTGCTTTCATGATTGCGTAGCCCCCGTTAGTCTGATTATTCAAATTGTGATTCCTGTTGAACCACGGTCCTACGTTGCAACCAAGTGACTGAGTCATAGTCCATCCGCGTACATGCCTGCGGATTTAGGTGTAAACCTTCCAGGCTTTAGGAAAACGCCTCGATAGGCAAGTCGCTTCTTAATTCCAGGACAGTAACTAGGAATTGCGGCGCATAGTACACCGTTTAACTACTATTAGTAATAGGTTTGAAACCTAGTATATCATAAGTATAAAACCACCAGTTATAAAGGTAAAAATAAAAACTATATTACAATAGTGAAATCATATGAAATCATATTAAACCCTATATTTACTTTACATAAACCAGCTAAGCCATGGGGTCCTTACTGTCTTTGGTGGTTTCAACTATCAGAATCTTCGCAGGTGTCCTAAGTCATGGGGGTACCCCAGTAATCATCCATTTCTAGATGGATTTTCCATGAAATCAACCATTCATTTGTGGGTTGGCCCATTTATCTACCCGCCTCATGGGAACTTGCTTAAACTCATGTGTTCCTCCCCCCATAGTGGATTTTTTGGACATCTCGATGTTGGGTACACGCAGCTACCTGGGGTCTGACACTCAGGAACATAGTACTGGAGACAGCGGGAAAAGGTGAATTCCCTTTCTACATCTTGTATGCAAAATATACAAATATGGTACTTCTGCGCTTGTCTGCTAATTCGCTAGGATAAAACAATATAAAACATCGTTACGATGTCAAACAAACAGTGTAGCCTATAGACAAGCACTCTGTGCTGCTGACAGGTCGTCAAGGTACGATACAACCACTTTCTACGCGATCCGCTTGACCGTGGAAGCCAAACACCAAAAAATAATGCCCGAGGCACTCTCAAAACACCGTAAAGACTGGGTAATTCTATAGCATTCCTGAAAAACTCAATCAATGTACAAATCATCCTGAAGCCTCGCACCCAAAAACCCTAAACCATTAAAGAGCCCAAAGCCATAAACGCTCAAAAACATGGAAACTTAACACACAAAATAAAACCATCTTAAACCTATTATAAGAAATGCCTAAACCTTAAACCTTGATTCTTAGACCCCCAAAAACTTGAATGTAAAAGTGATGTTGGACGCAATGAGGTGTTTAGCTTGGGCCTACAGGTACTTGGACGAACGCAACAAAACCATAACTATAACGGAATCAAACCGATGTAGATACTGTAGATGTTCTAATCATGCTATATCGTGCTTGATATACACATCCTCAAGCCGCTGAGAAAACCAAAGGCACCCTGGACCCTTGGACCCATCTTTCCCCATGGAAACTTGCATACCTCGCGCAGTCGCACTGAGTAGTTGCTGTTGGACACCAAGTTTTGCAGCAAACAACTCGTCACTGGGCGGTCCTGGTGCCTACATTCACCTGGGCGGTGAAATCGCAGTAACCAGGGGTACATCGTTGCGACATTGAGGTGATTTCATACTTTTGCTGGTGAAGGTTTTGTTAAATTTACTATGATTTTGTTGAATTTACTATAATTTACTATGATTTTCTATGATATACAATGATTTAAGGTTTGTGAGGGGGAACAAAACATGAAGCTGATCCATTTTTGACAGGCAGCCCCAGAGGGACCACGGTACATCCTTGGCGTTTTGTTTTGTTGGCCATGAGACTTAAGCAACTGGATCCCAGAAAACGTTTCTCAAGAAGAACGCTTCAATGGACCCAACAAATAACGAATTTGAAAGGGGTTGCAATCATCTTCCAAAAGAAGCATATCATATATTCATATATATATATATATAATACCCTATAACATATACATATATATATATATATATATTCCTGTTCCTGCTTTTTGTTTTGGTGAGTAAAGTAGCACAAAATCACCCAGATCGGGCAGAAACCTCTGACAGCTCTGATGACCTTCTTGCAGCTGCCAATCCCATTTGGGATGATTCATAACATTTGCCAGCTGTTGACGGGTAAATCCTTAACGCAATTTAGCCACCAATGTTCATGTTAATCATCGAAATCCAAATACGTTCAATCCCGTATGTTCTTGATGGTTTTTCTGAAATGTCCCAATTTTATCCGATGTGGCTTTCGGATAAAGTCCTGGTGGTACCTTGGTGTTTACACCAAAATAGCAGTTCTGGATGCTCAATGATGCTCATCCCCCAATTTCATGGACAGTTAAAGGTGTGTGATCCCCACATAAGATCTCATCATTAACCCACTAATAATTGATGAACAATCAAGTAACCACTTTATAAATCCTTGATCATCTTGATCCCAGGGGATTTTAAGCATGAATCAACCATTTCTGCCAGGGTCAACACATTGTATTACTGTTTTTTTGGTGTCATCCATCCCATATGGTGAATCCATTCCCATCATGGTTATAACATGTTGTAACTCCCTATGGAAATGGATTTACGACCATTCCTGTTAATTCCCCAATATTGGTTTTCAATCCCATCTCACTATATCACTATTACAGTATTGGTTATCATAATCCCCAAACAACCAGTTGGTATAAACATAGAAAATCCTCGTTTCATAACCAATCAACAATAGTATCTCTAGTGGCTCATGATTTTTCAAGTGCAGCTCTAGCTACAAGTGGATATATGACAAACTAGTGTTATAGAGCTTATATTGATATAGCATGGTTACTTGGTGGCTCGTCCCAGTTAGTAAGTGGATTATAACCCAGTCATAAGTGGGATAAGTAGGGTTAAATGTGGTTAATCCACCAAACAAAGTAGGGTTATAACCCACTTACGATTCGTGGGTAGTGAGCCACCAAGTATACCCATGTTTTTTCGCCTCAACTGCACCTCCCTTAATTAAGTATGCGAACCAACCATTCTCCATTGGTCACATCGGCGCCCAGGTACTGGCCAACTGCCACGCTGCATCACCATCGTCACCATCCCAAACATCCTCTGTGACCTCAACACGCCTGGAGTAAGTGCGACCAAAGAATGACCAAAGAATCTCAGTTAACCACCACTATAAATGGGTAATGGGATAGAACAATCTACTATAAATAGTGGTTCATGGGATAAATATGATAAATAGACTTTAATGGGATCTTAATAAATGGAAAATCTAGTATAGATGGTTAATGGGATTTATATTTATAGATGGCTAATCTAGTTATTATAGGTGGAAAATCTACTATTAATTAATGAAAATCTACTATAGATGGTTAATGGGATCGAAAATGATCTTTAATGGGATCTATAGATGGGATTCGGGATTTACTCTCTGGTAATCTATTACGGTTTGCCATTGAAAATGGCCATAGAAATAGTTGATTTACCTATGAAACATGGTGATTTTCCTTGGTTATGTTAGTTTACCAGAGGGTATATTACAATCATAGTATCACAAAAAACAGATGACTGTTAATCTTAGAGAAATCACAGTCATTCTGCTATCTCCGAAATTCAAAAATTGTCCCTTTTCTGATTCAAGTTTTTCACAAAGAAATCTATGACAATATATGATACGAAATCTCGTGCGACTTTTTTTTGGTGGCGAGGATACCTGGCTACAGGACCCAGTAGTATCGCCAGTTCATCCCTCACGACTGGGCAACTTCCAAAGGGATAGAACAGTCAAATCCTACTGAAATATAGTGATTGATTGATTATCTACAGATCTTTGTCTACAATCAATCAATCAATTATATATTGATCTATTGATTGTAGGATTTGATAGTAAAATGAAATAGTGATTGATTGATTGATTACTCTTCAGTTTTGGGGGGCTACAAAGATCCGTAGATTCTGTCTCCAGAGATGGATGACATGTGAAGAATGGTTGTCAGCGACCAGCCAGGAGTCTTATTTAACCCCAGAACTGGCAGTCTTAATGGGAAGAAGCATCATCGGAGCAAAATATCAATTCCTGCATTTCGAAGGACTGACATGGGAGCTCTTTCAGGATTGTTTGGACTTTGATAGCAATTGGAGTCACTATAATGTTCACAATCACAACATCTATGCGAAGATATATGTAACATACGTTCCAAACTTATACACATATAACATTATATATATACAAAACATATATACTGACATATATATATATATGATTATAATTGATTATATGTATAGTATATATATATATATATAGCAGCATATCATATCTATATAATTCCATGGTGGTGACGTTGAGACGGCAGCAGTTCTGCCCCCCTCTACCGATCCGCACCAGGATGTGAAGGAGCACCTGCCACCGTGGTAGGGCGAGTCGTGAAGTCTCATGGCTAAAGTCACATGTCTCATGGCGGGAAGATGATCCCAGCAATTATAATGTATAATAATATGATCCATGTTATAATAATATGGATTAATATGGTATCTGTATAATTTTATATACAGTACATGTGTTTATATTAAATGATATGATCATAAGATCTTCAATATCTTAAATAACAATTCGTATGATCATATACATATAAATAAAGGTGAAACACAGCACGTATAAAAGTTGGGGTAATCTATCATCTGTACAACAGAGATACACTGGGATATATTGACATTGCTGTTTCTTTGAATATGTATCCCATCATTATCCCCCATCGTGTGTCCACATTGTGGTAATCCCATTGCCATTACTATCCCAATGCCATTGGGTTTGTCTGAAAAAAGGTACCCCAAGAGAACCATATTCCCTCGTTCCCTATAATAATAATATTAAAAAAAAAAACGCCATAATTGAGGCATATCATATCCCTTCAGACACACCATGCCACACCCATGTATCCCAATGACTTACCAGAAATGGCTATGATGCGATTAATCCCGGGGAGGTTCTGGCCTGCGCATGCATACATAATGCATACAAGTCTATGAACTTCGCACAAAACATGAAGTTATATTAAGTCAATCAAAAGTGCAGTCCTAAATTGAAATTGCTGGAGCAATGCATGCTGTCAAACTAGAGAAGTTGAGCCGAAATTGGGGAAACAAAGGACTTTACCTTCATACCATGCAGCTTTGGTCATCTGCCAGTTCCAGTTGCCAGTTCACCTGGAGCGATCTCCGTTCAAGTAGCTGGCATGCTGCCACTGCACCAAGAGTTGCCCAGGCGCCTCCCGAAGTTGGGCCAATCATGTGGTTGATATATGTACTAATAGTGGTTAATAGTGGTTAATAGTGGTTAATAGTGGCTAATAGTGGTTAATAGTGGTTAATAGTGGTTAATAGTGGTTAATAGTGGTTAATAGTGGTTAATAGTGGTTAATAGTGGTTAATAGTGGTTAATACCTGATCTAATGAATAATATTTCTGGTTGGTGGTTGACCCATCCCTCTGAAAAATGATGGAGTTCGTCAGATTGGATCATCATCCCAACTATGGAAAATAACAAATGTTCCAAACCACCATCCAGATTTAGGAATGGTTTATACCACCTATCAAAATTATTTTGTAACAATGCCATCAACTATCCATTTGGGAATAGTAACCATGCCACCTATCAAAATTGGTGATGACTGGGGGATGGTTTATGACATTGTTTTAACCACATTATTGGCCAAAATTATGGCAATCTTGAACTAAGACAGTGACAAGTATGTTCAAAAAAAATCCATGGGATGTTACTGCCAATGACTGGACTTACTTGCGGGGCGGAAACTGAACAGAGTCCCGCTAAAAATAAGTTCGCCATTGCAATCCGTAGGTCCAATTGAGGCTTGAATAGAAATCCAGGCCAAGACTCCTGATTCTTGGTGCCTTAAACACTTTTGCTGGCGAATATTTGTAGGGTGACATCCAATTTGCTGACTACCCACTGGTATTTTTAACATATGGAACAGGCAGGACCCATCTAGTTCCATGTCTTATCTATAATTTTGAATGGTGATGTTCCAATTCGCAAACAGTTGAATTGCCGGAGCCACACCTGATGGTGCAGCGGTTACATCCCCCAAGATTGATCACTCAACCATCAGAGTGGAGGTTTCAAACCATCAATGGTGTTGTGATTCTGGATCTTCTTTGTTTCGAGAAGAAACATCTTGGCAACGGTAACGGCTCAAAGTTATTTACATTTATTTACCACATGGTTTCTGTCAGAACTACAGAAAATGAGACATTTCTTCTAATATATGGATCCACAAACCCATATGCTCCATGTATAGTATAATTATGATTACCTACAAAACTGGGCCATTTGTGGGGCAAATGTAGGTAAATATTCCAGCACCATGGGTTGCATATGGGAAAGATAAGTGTACCCAATTTCCCGCAGCCATCCTAAGACCACCAACCAATCGTTCAATCCCTTGGCTCCCCAACAGGCGAAAGCACCTGCTTGATCACCGGTGCCTCTCTTTGACGGTGCGTTGTGCCAAAGCGACACTTAAATTTCGACGGGAGTGCCGCTGGAAATAGTTTAGCTATACCCATATGCTCCATGTATGGAATATGTACCTACATTTACCCCACAAATGGCCCAGTTTTGTAGGTAAATATACTATACATGGAGCATATGGGATAGGATGATAATGGATGATAATGGATAATGGATGATAATGGATGAACATGGATGATATAGGACTTCCGCAAAACCCATATGCATAGGCTATGCCGCATAGGGCAACCATGATGGATACTGACAGGTTGACACCGGCGGGCGCTGATCCAACTGGTTGAGCTTGAGTTTGAAGGCAGATCTCACCTACATTTACATAGCCAGGTGAATCCACAGGTTTTATCATCATGTTCCCGAGGAGAAAGTGGCGGGGTAGTAGACTCCATGTTCGTTATCTGGTTTATAATAGTGATTAATAGTGGTTAATAGTGGTTAATAGTGGTTAATAGTGATTAATAGTGGTTAATAGTGGTTATTAGTGATTAATACCTGATCTAATGAATAATAGATCTGGTTGGTGGTGCAATAACCATCCTGCAAAATGAAGTTCGTCAATGGGAAGGATGACATCCCATATATGAAATGGAAAATAACAAATGTTCGAAACCACCAGCCAGCAAGCATATCATATTTGAACAGTTCGAATGGCTGAATTCCCATATATTCCCATTGTTTAATCACCATTACCATTATTTAACCATTATTAAACCATGATTAAGGTTGGAGGGTTGGGACTCTACATTGTTGGTATTACAAACGGATTCATCAATGAATGTTAGACAAAACTTTTAGGAACAATCCAATCACCTTCAAGCCGTTAAGATTCATCTCAACACAATGTTAATGCTGATGTTTATGTTGATTAATTATTGTTATTATGATTATGGTGAATATTGTTGTTCATTATTATTATCATGTTGATGTTGAAACCAACTTAGCTAACTATGGGGGATATAACTAACTTAGGGGTTTATGGGGAATATAACTTATCATGCTGATGTTGAAACCCATTAAACTATATTAAACTGTTGTTGATGTTGATGTTGCTTCAAATGGTGTGTGGCCCGGCCAGTCGCTGGTGCCTTTGCTGGAATCTCCGCGTAGAAGCACGGCCTCACACCGCCTTGTGCAGCGAAGGTTTTCCCCAGGATTACAGTAATCTTGATGGATCATCAGCAACTTTGTGAATAGAAGAATCATGAAGAGTCAGATCCATTCGGGAAGCAAGAGAGAGAGAGAGAGAGTGAGGGAGAGAGAGAGAATCAAACAGACAGAGAGAGAGAGAGAGGGAACGCACTGAACCTTACAGGACCTGCAAAAAATTGTTTTTGGGTCCAACCCCACAAGTGGAGGTTGTTTGGGTTCCAGGCATGCATTGCTGGTATGTCTCTGTTTCCCTCCAATCAACTTTCAAGATGGTACCCAAAATGCCTTCCTTGACCCTCAGTATGTACTGTACCCATAAAATTGTCAACATACACCAATCGTTTTTGAGTAAAAAAAACGGTTTTTAATAGCAATATCAAGGTTCACTTGAGTCATGTATCGCTTAGTGGACTGTGGAACAGTGGGTCCCAAGACACTAGTGTCTTTCCAGTCGAGACACTGTGACTGGCACACTCCGCTTCCGAAGCCATACAACACCGGTCCTGGGGACTGCTGTCTCAAGTGAAGCATGGCCTCGCATCAGGACGTATTGAATAGGTTGTGGAACCCATATACTCCATGTATGGAATATTTACCTACATTTACCCCACCAATGGCCCAAATGTAGATAAATATAGAATATACTATATATGGAGCATATATGGAACAACAAAGCAACTTCAACACCGACATCTCTACAACGTGGGCCCCCCCAGTTATAAGATGGTTTATAAACCCCATTAATTAACTATAGTTACCGTAACAGTTATAGGTATCATAAACATTCATAAAAAATATGGTTTTCCACTGTAAACCATCCATTTTGGGGTATCCCCATTCATGAAAACCCTCATATATATATATATATATCCCTTGCTCCCCATCTGGTAGGGAATATAGTTCCCCCGGGCTCAGTGCCTCGCTCCTCATCTGTTTTTTCCCGACAATTTGGAAGTCTTAATCGGTGAATTCAACTTTGTTCGTGCTGCCCAAATCCACTCTGAATACAAACATCCCTTGATTGATCAAACTGGTTTTCATAATGCATATATATATAACAACATTGTTCCATCATATACACTTTTTTTTTGTAGCGTTTTTGGGGTACACTCATTTGGGATTGGCAGCTGGCATATCTTGCAATTGGAACTGTTGTCATTAGTATGGTACTGGCCCCGGCTCCTGTGGCTAAAACAGCACAACTGTATAATCATATATATATAATATATATATAATAAGTATATAAATAAACAAAATAATATGTGTAAAACAATTCAATGTGTTAAGTTAGAAATGCGTATGAAACGATTCTAAGCCGTTTTTTCTAGCATTTTGAGAGAAACACATCCAAGTGCTAGGAGGTCGCAATAGATGATTCTCACATCAATATCATGACATTTAGTATAAGTCCGTCGATTCGATTCCAGCCTCTGGGGCCGCGTTCCACGCCAGATACGTCAGGATCGCCGCGGCGCGATGGTCGTTCGAATATCCGTGCTCGTTCGACGCAACAATCCGCAGCACGAGCTTCATTTTCGTACCATTCAACATAGCACACACAGACACATAGCTCCATGGTATTGTGTTCATCTGGCGTTTGATAGTGTGTGCTAGGCCTCGAAGGAACGCCTGCTGGCGACGGCGTCGCGTTCGGCTCGACGTGGCACTTGCCGGCGCCAGCGCGGAGGCCGGTGCAGAACGGTCCATGCTCCGCCACGTGCCCGTAGGTCTTGCAACAATGCCCGACGCCGTAAACGCCGCCGCTAGATTAGTACTTTACGGGTTTGTCTGAAAATGTGGTATAACCCCAAATATGGCCATTTCAAGAGGGATGATTGACCAAGTGCCCTATCAGATGGGGGTTTCCTATGGGGGGTACCCCCAAATCATCCAAGTCATTCGACTGGGGTCTCCCGATTTTCGGACCCCCCCCAAATCATCATAAATAGCACTAAGTCACCATTGACTCCCATGAAAAAAAAACATTGTATATTATTGGAATATATTAAATCACCATTAATTTATATCCATTAATTATGCCCATCACCATGTTAATAAGAACCTTCTTCATTGCAGTTTTGGACTCGTGTCCCGTTGTGGCGCGTCTTGACATTTGACGGCGTCCTGACCATCAGCGCAATCCAAATTCTTCGCACCTGGGCGACCCGGACCCAGGGGTGGCACGAGGCCAGAGGAAGTAAGCCATGGACTCATGGAACATTCCCAGTTACCCTCTGGTTTTGACTAACAGTTCGCCATGGGAAATAGATGGCCCATAGAAATAGATGGTTTACCGAACTTAATAGCATGGTGCTTAAAAATGGGTGGATCTTTCCATGGTGAACTGTTAAATAACCAGATAGTAGGTAGATAGGATGAGATAGGATAAGATAGGATAAAATGTGTTAAAATATGATCTGAAGATACACAAATAGATGGATGAAACATAGATAGATATAGGATTGTAGGGTTGTACCAAAACATTCATTGGTGAATCATTACTGTCCATCTTAAATGATCATACTCCCTATTTTCAGATATCAACTATGACTACACTTAGCTGGGCTTGTAAACCAACCTTTAACCAGCTGGCACCACCCAGCACTCTCCCGGAATCTAACTTGAAGGCCTTAATGCTGGATGAATCAGGATAACTTGGGCAAAGTGGTATAATCATGTAGAAACCATCTATGCCCTTCCCCGTAATATAACATACCATAAAATACCTCCTCAAAGACTCTGGTTTAGTATTGGATCTCTTCATTGTGGGGTCCCACATGGGTATTCAATTTCAGACGGAAGGGATATGATGGGATTTTGTTGTGGTCTACTGAAAGGATTCGGAGCCAACTTCGACACACTACCCTGCCAAAGAAAGTTGCACATACGACATATGATTAGGGTCCTTCAATCCACATTTCTAGGTTTACCCACCATTTCCCCAGGTCAAGGGACACATCACGGGCATCGCTTGTGGACATCGCGCGCGTCCACCATGGCCATTGCAACAGCTGCTGCTGTTGCAGAGCAGGCCATCCGTGCATTCGTAGAGATCCGCCTTGCGGAGACAAGGATGGTCATGGCGGTCATGGGGGAGCCATTGGAAATACACCGTTTTTCCCATCAGCTGAAAACGGTTTACTATGGGCCCATCATAATCCCCAGTAAACCAAGTAGTATAATCATAGCCAAGTCCAATTTAATGCTGGCTGACTCCTAAACCATTCATTGATACAAGGTGGTGCCTCAGTTCGTTAGCTAAGTTGGTGCAAATAAGTCCAATATCTCGGGTTTATGGATGGGGAATATAACTATAGTATTCATGGGGATTATAAACCAACAAACATAACTAGGGGGACACCATCTTGCCGGAAACATAGGTGAATTTCAAGGAAAATATTGGGATTATACAGTTATACACCAATTAATTGGACATGGTCAATTGACCTAACAATTGGGATTATACCAAACAATTGACACATAGGTGAATTACATACCGTACATACCCTTTGGTAAACTAACAGTTTGCTATGGAAAATCATAATGTTTAATACATATATATATATTAAATCAAGGAACTAAATGGCCATGTTCAATAGCTATGTTAGTTTACTAAGTTTACTAGAGGGTAGGTGAATTTCAGTCAAATAATTGATATATTTCTGATGAGGAAACAGCTGGTGGATCTGAAAAACATGTGGCTTTACCAACAAAGAACATGGATAAACTGGATGGGTTTCTGAAAGAAACAACAGGGAACAATTCAATACAAAAATTGATTTTGCTTCGGAGAGATCCAGAGTGCTTGGGTTTGGTACCCTGTGGTAATTTAACATAGCTATTGAAAATGCCCCAGTCGAAATAGTTGATTTCCCTATTAAAAATGGTGATTTTCCCTAGTTTTGCTTACTTTTTTTGAAGGGAACACATGGGCTTGTTTGAGAAAATGTCGTACATTCATAGCCAGGTGAATCCACTGGTTTTATCATCATTATCATGTTCCCGAGGAGAAAGTGGCGGGGTAGTAGACTCCATTTTCGTTATCTGGTTTATAATAGTGATTAATAGTGGTTAATAGCGGTTATTAGTGGTTAATAGTGGTTAATAGTGGTTATCAGTGATTAATAGTGGTTAATAGTGGTTATTAGTGATTAATACCTGATCTAATGAATAATATATCTGGTTGGTGGTGCAATAACCATCTTGCAAAATGATGGAGTTCGTCAATGGGAAGGATTATTCCATATATTGTGGAAAATAAAACATGTTCCAAACCAACAACCAGTAAACATATCATATTTGAACAATTCGAATGGCTGAATTCCCATTGTTTAATCACCATTACCATTATTTAACCACCATTATTTAACCATTATTAAACCATGATTAAACAATAATTTATATTAACCAGTATATATGGTTTCCATTAATTATCTAAACCATGATATATTTAACTATTATCAAACCATGATTAATGTTTGAAGCCACCAACCAGAATTTGAAGGACAACAGAGGGATTTTCTGCAGAAAACCAATGGAGACTCATGGAGTACTTACTGGAGCGTTTTACGTAGGGAATGGATGGGTTGCTGGGGGGTGCTGGGATGATGACACTACTAGTGAAATGGATCATTCCCGAAAATTCCCGTGCGTTCAGAACGCACAAGTAAGATTGCTAGATGAGCCGGGTTTACCATTGCTTCGAAAATCGCAAAATCTTTGGGGAGAACGGAGACTAGTAACGTTTGTTGATTTCCAAGCAACAAGCAAGCAAATGTAACTGGCTCACCGCAGGGGTAACGAATGATGCCGAGATCCTGGAAACATCTCGAAAACCTACGAGTACCATTTGTTGGTAATATACTATTAATATATGCAATGGTTAATATATTAATGGTTATTATATGGTTAAGTTCATGATAGTTAATAATAATCTGGTTGGATGCTTCAAATATGGTTATCCTATGATAACCCCTATGAGAATGCTATGATTAACCAATCAACACTGGTACGTTTTTAATTGGAAATCCTATCTGGTTGGTGGTTTCAATCCCTCTGAAAAATATGACTTCGTCAGTTGGGATGATGACATTCCCAACTGAATGGAAAAATAAAAAATGATCCAAACCACCAACCAGCTAGGCTCTGAATCATGACCACAATAATGTTGCAATGCTGTCGAATAATCCTCAGATACCTTCAGTCATGCTGGAAGGCCGTCCCTTGGCCCAACGTCGTTGGGAAAATCAGCCAATCCAAAGCATTTCTTGGGGATTGATGTTTGTTTTCATAAAGAGCTAGAAGGTATCTATCAGACAAAAAGGCATTGATGTTTGATGTTTTGGTATTATGTGTTGATGTTTTGTCATGTTTCAGACTCATCAAAATCGGCATGAGCGACCATGACTCGCTTGACCGGTACCCACAACAGGCCAGGTAGCGAAAACAACTGTGTTTAGCATACTGTCAACTCACAACATATGAAGATAATCTTGGATTTGCTTATCTAAGGACCCCCCAAAAAACAATATTCCCAATAGATTATCCTAGTGGAATTCCAAGAAAATGAACACATAATCTTCAGCAAATTGAGGGCATCCGATAACCATGCACCTACAATGTGGGCCCCCCAGTTATGTTTGTCGGTTTATAAACCCCATTCACTTAGTTCGTTATAGGTATCATAAACCATAGTTATTGAAGTTATAACCCAACTTAGCTATCGTTTGGGGGCCCCACATTGTATATGGCCCTCTATACATCAAAAAACTCTGATGTTCAAATTCACCCCAGAAAAAACGGCAACTGCCAACCAGAGGCAAATGGTTGTTTCCCTGTGGCATCAAAAGTTCCCTATATAAGAAATCACAACAAATGGATACAAATCCCATGTGCTCCATGGTGCTGGAATATTTACCAACATTTGCCAGAACAACATCACCCAGTCATGTAGGTAAATATACCATGCATGGAGCATATGGGAATGGTTGTTTGGGTTTAGGTCCAGGTGCAACGCCAAACATCTCCAGCTGAGACACATATCCAGAGTCGGTGACCCATTTGCACGCCGGAGGCGTTAGGAAACTTCCACTTTTGTAGTTGCTTCCTGGCTGGGATATCATGTAAAAAAAGGGAAAGATGGGGGAACATGGCAATATATACTAGCAGGATTTATGATATAATTAGATTGATATTATAGATTGGGATACTGTTCAAAACCGTTCAAGAAAGGAACGTCAAAAAACCCTCGAGGGACTTTGCTGGCATGACTCATGAAGGCCCCGCTCATGGAAAAACGTTGAATGCTGCGCTGTGAAACCCGTTGCTTCACTGGGCTCTGATTTTTGCATTTTTTTGCAATACATGGGAATGGGTCAAAACCTTGTGCCCCTCGTGAACATCAAAATAGCTGGTAAATGGTATCTATATAGTATCTATAGGTATTGATAAATTGCTACATCCAAAAAAAAACTATCAGGGCAGATCGTTCTGTGATCTCAGTTCTCAAGCTGAAGATGATTCACCACACTGACACTCGGAGCTTCTCAGGCCCAGATGAAGAGTGGCAATTTAGCACATGCCAAGATGGTGAATCTCATGATCTCTGAAGGTTGCCCCTGCACCCATCCCATATGATATCTGGATTGGATCATTTCATAATTTCATATGGTTGCCCCATATCCAATCCATATATCCATATCCTCCAGAACCCTGCAATGGTGGGAAACTCAAGTGCCAAACATAGATTGGCTGTGTTCGGCCACGTGATCGATTCGTTATATTTTGGGTGTAATATATATATATATATATATTATTGTATATATATATATATATCACGCACATTTCAAAGATATATTAATATATAAATGTCAGCTTATGGACTTTATATGACTTCAAGTCAAGAGTGGCATGTCCCCTTCAGTCATCATTTCATCCATTTGTCAATAACTCAAAATTGCTGACCTCCAGGAGTGGATGGCATTGTACATTGCTAAAACATGGAGCTCCTCTCTGGTTTTAAGTCCCCATTTCCACTTGAAAACCGTTGGAAGTTCCTATATCTAAGGCATATCATAAAACATACTTTTTTTGTTCTTGGTCACATCACTATTCTTGTTGGTTAAACATACCTAAACGCGTAAACCACATTTATCCTTGGTATACAGCAAAACCGATGTTACTGCCTAAACACTTAAACCACATCTATCCTTGGCATACAGTAAAACCGCTGTTGTTGTTGGTAAAAACATGTTTGTCTTCATTAACAATAGAAACAAACCAGTTAAACAGCTGCCCACTATAGATAAGTAAACTATCTCCTAGAGTTCATTGTTCTATAGTTATTTATAGCTAACATTCCCATATGAATCCATATGAAACATTCATTAACAAAAAACATCTAGTAAAACCAGTACCTTCTGGTAAATTAACATAACTATGGAAAATCACCATTTTGAATGGGGAAATCCACTATTTCGACTGGGCCATTTTCAATAGCAAACTGTTAGTTTACCAGAGGCTAATATTTTCCAGTGATCTGTTTCTTGATCTGCCCCAAGTCTACGGCGCCATGTCCCCGGTACTGCGGCGCCTCCCTCGTCGCACTGCACGCGCAGGAAGGCCTGGTACTGCGCATCCGGGCGCAAAAACTCGACGCTACCTGGCGTCGATTCATGGCCGGGAAAGCGTTGATTCATGGGACCCTAAAATCGTTGATTCATAGATGGTGATTCCAGGTTATTCCCCCAGTCATATGGTAAGAATAGATTTTGACCCATCCCCATTAATATAGTGGTATACTATAATGAATGGCTATTAGCTGATAGTCCTTAAACTATGGCTATTGTAACCCATAGCTAAATTAATTAAGTTTCATCCAGAATGTAGGTTAATAGCTGGGAACAGTTCATCATCTATAAATGGACATGTTCAAGACTAATTCATGATATGGTCATGACTATATATGGTGAATAGTCATCATTTGGTTCACTTTATGGTTCACTGCATCAGTTATTAGTACAATGTTATGTTATGCTATTAATCAGTAATAAACATAGGATGATAGTAACCATATGGGAGGATATACAGCTCGTAGTTGTAACCAACCTATATAATCATTTTACAGGTTAATAGTGACATTCATAGTAAAATAGACTGATTAACATGGATAGCTATCACTGTGTATAACCATAGATCAAGCTACAATTGCCGTGAATAGAGATATAGGTTAAGTTTTAGACATATAAAGGTTCATAGGAGGAACATATCTATGCCGAAGCATGTATAGATTCGGATAATGCCTGGAAAATCAGCTGGCAAAGTAGACATTACTTGGGATGGGTTAAAACTGTGTACCCTTGATGAACATCAAAATAGCTGTTAAATGGATCCTCACTCTCCTGAAAATTAACATAGGGCTATGAACATAGTATCAAACATTGAATGAACCAACCAATATATATATATATATATACGCATTTTACATCTATCAGTATTGAGTAAATTGGGGCGTGTGGTTAATGTAGTAGTGTGAACTGTATGTGTATACATATATATATATATATATGTATATGTATATTGTATATGTATATTGTATATGTAAATTGTATATGTGGAAACCAACTCTAGCAGCGTCGAGGACGATTGCATGTTCTTGGTCAATTCGAGGTCTGTCCAAGAAATAGTCTATAGAAAGACCCAAACAGATAGAAAGACTGAAAGTGTGTTTTTCACTGTGCAAGTAGGATTTTACTGTTCATTTTTTTTTTGGCGGTTGCTAAATCTTAGTGTGGAAACCAATCACCCTCTGGTAAACTAACATAATTATTGAAAATCACATTTTTTAATGGGTAAATCAACTATAAATGGCAATTTTCAATAGCAAACTGTTAGAGTTTACCAGAGGGTAATTTTGAGGATTCACCAGTTTTGTACATTCCCCAAAGGTCAAAAACCAAAGGGGGAAGACCAGCTTCCTTCCGATGATTGGTCAACGGGGAGTCCAACCCCCCGTGACCCCCGCAAAGTATGATGATGGTCTTGGTGATTTAAACACCATCTAGATGCACTATCTTTGGTGGTTAACTCATGTTAATAAATATATTTTACTATGGATTTTACCATGGATTTTACTCAATCCATGGATTTTACTATCCTTTTTCATAGTTATGTCCACCGTTTCTGGTGGAAGTTACCTACCACCAGGGGGTGGCGCCACCCCGCGGCATCGGGATCCGAGTCGCAGGAACGTGACGCGAGACTCACCGAGCTGCAGCCCAAAGGCCTGGAGGATACCACTGAGATAAATCTAGGAATACAGTATTATATATATATATTACTGATATAATCTAGGAATATATTTGGGATACTGAGCATACTGGATATTATATCTATAAATAAATAAATATATATATATATACATTTGAGACGGGCTATTATATATATTATATAAATATATATACGTATGTATAGAATAGGATTCATGAATTAACATGAAATAACGAACCCCCTGAGTTTATCTGTATGGCCTTGATATTGTGGATATAGACATAGAGTATAGAGATTCAACCAAGCCACCTATTCGGTGACCCCAATAACGGATGCTTGAAATCCAGCTCTATTGTAGAGGGGGTCAACGACTTTGTTTTAACCGTGTCCCAAAAGTCTTAGCTGGTGATAATCCCATGAACATGTTTGTTTTTATTAGATCCACATTGATCCACACATAAAAAAAAAAACTATAACGAACTCAGCCATATCTTTGTTGAAACAGATTAGATCCACACTTGAGGCACAAAAAACTCATTGAACTCAGGTCATCACTTTTCAAGCTGACTTTCAGCATAGCCATAGGGCGTACCTGCAGCTCCACCGACACCCGAAGATGTCGATGTCTCACACCCGAAGATGATGGGAAAAGTTTATTTGAGCGTTTAACATCACTATATTTGGGAAATAGATGGGAAATATATAGGAAATATATAGAAACTATATGTTTAACATATTGAATTGGAAATATGACTGTATAATATTGATGAGTATGGTGTAAATATAGTTTTTGTAGATATAAACGAAAGGAATGAGATAATTGAAAAAACAATGAAGAACATGAGCCTTATGATCTTATGGTTGTTTCAAGCATAGAATGGGTTTCCATGTTTTTGTGAGACAAACACCATGGCCCCTGACTTGCTCTGGGAGCATGGTTTGGCATCGGTTTGGGCGAGGGTGAAACAGAAGGTCTTCCATTTTCTTCAATGCACACCATGGATCTGGAAGGCCATAGATCAAAGACATCCCACGTGTATATGCATCTGAGTATATGCATATGCAGGTATTCTGTGTATATATATATATACCAAGTTACGTTGGCTATAGCTTGGCATTTGAATGTTTTTCTTCCCCACTCTTCCATGCTCTGTCCTCATAGGTGTTTGGTCAACCTCACAGTTTCCATGGCTTCAGGTCCATCCAGATCTGGGCTACCCAAACTGTAGTTCACTGCTTGCAATTCCAGCTCAAAACGTCCGCATTTGCAACCTCGAAGGTCAAGTGAGGCGCAATTGTTGGGTTAAAAGATTCACTGATTCAGGGCAAACATCTGGGCTGCTTTAGCAAGCCGATGATGTCCTCTTGTTGTGAGGCAGCTATACTATAACTATAACCATTCTTCAAGAGTTCTTGAGATTCAGTAGGCTCCATCTTCCAAAAGTTTTCTTATCTCTGTTGTTTTATCATCATAAGTTTGGACTAAGCTAGACCCAACTGAGCATCACTATGACTTGGCTGGATCCACTTGGTACGTTTTAATAAATGTTATCATATAGTTTATTATCTGCCTTGCCAGCTACATAGCTACAGCATTTCCACCCCGTCATGGCCCCCGAAACCCGCTGCGTCGCGGAGCTTTTGAACAGCTCTTTGGCTGCCAAGATTTGGTGTTCACACTGGACAGATCGACGGATCACGGCCAGCAGAGGAACAGTTTTCCCAGACGTATCATCAAGGTTCATGAATTTATGTAATGCATGTATACATATGCATACATAGTATATATATATACATAGGTATGTATATATTACTAGCATGTTCAATACTCATATCTTTTTATTGGTATTACTGTTATCCTTATCACTCGTATCCTTATCATTACTGCTGTTGTTATTATCTGTATTGCATAAACATTGTTGGTCTTATTCTCAGTGCTTGTATCCTTACTATTGCTATTATTGTTGTTCTGACTATTGTTATTCTTGTATGCAATGTGGTTTCCAAGCAGGAATGACGGGCAAGCAAAACATGTACCTGGTGTAGAATTTCCCCGGTAGGTCTCGGAAAAGTTCTGCTGACTGGACAACAACCTCTTTGGGCTGGCCATTTTCCAGCCGTCCCGAAACGTCTGACCTGGAACCGACATATATATATATATATATACATACATATGTATATGTATGTACATATATATATATATATTTATGCATATAGATAGATAAATAAATAGATAGATAGATAGATGGATGAATTGCACTAAACCTCAGGAACAATACCTAGAAACATCACACAATGTCGGCCGCCCCCCAGTTATGTTTCTTCGTTTATAAACCCCATTGACTATAGTCACATGTATAATAAACCATATAGTCATATAGCTATTAAAGGTATGTTCACCAACTTAGCTCGACATTGTAGGTTCCATATCAGAAGAAAAAAACTTGCTATCATTGTTGTTATTCATGGTGTTTTCTTGTAATGTATATTGTCAAATATATATATATATATATATATGTATATTCATACATCCAGCTCTTGGGGTATATGGAAACCCCGATATAGGTTCCATGTCAGAAAAACAAGAACTTTAAACCTTTTCATCTTCCAACTCCAGACTCAGAGCAGCACTCGTTGAAGTCTCCTGTTTGTCGTTTTGTCGTTGCTGACAGCTGAACCATGGTTGCGGGTTGAACTGCTGAGCTCCTAGAAAATATCTATAAGAGATCTACAAAGTATGTTTTCCTAGCATAAATTGATAATGGCTAATTTCTGCTGCTAGATTCTTCTTCTTTTCTTGCCATGATTGGTGGGTCGTCTCAAAAACCAGGCAACCGGCCGGATGATTCGGAAGTGCATGAATGGGATATCCCACATGATTGAATTATCAGCGCATTTAACAATGGGTTATACAGTTCATTTGTCAATTCGTTGACTGTAAGACGGGTTGATTTATACAGTTATCTACTCAATAGGTTAATTTATCAGTTGATCATTGTTTCTTCTGTCTACCTTTATTGTTGGGCAAATTCCCATTGCAATTGTCTTGTCACAACATACCTGGGATGACCCCATGTAGTCATGGAACGTATATGTTGTCCGCTTGTAGCTACTGTAGGCCAGCTAGGCTAATCTGCTATCACAACTAACAAATCAGCTATCATAGTTGATTATTTGCTAAAAATGATGAAAATTAATCAGCAACACTGGATTATGATCATAGTTGGGGTATAAATCTGCTACCAAATCATACCCAAAACTTTGGGCCCTCCACTTTGGTAGCCCCTACAAATGATGCCTGAATGCAGTCTTGCTGATTTAATTCCATTTTTAGCAAAGCAATTCAAAGCTTGTGTTTCCTGATAGGGATTCCCATTTATGGTCATAATGGTCCCCAATAAGCAACTAGTTCATACATAACAAATCAACTATCACCATGTTTTTTAATATGCCCATATTTTGTGGTTACAAAAACACTATTTCCTGGTTAAATCCACAATTTGCCAGATTTATGGTTGCTAAATCACCATCATATCCCATTATATCCAATGTTTATTGCTTAATTCCCCATTGGTGGTTGGTAAATATTCTTGTTTATCTCTCAATCACCGAAGGTTGTGATGGGGAAAAAATCCAATGTTGAATGAGTAGTGATATCCTATATTTCCCGCTCAAATCCATAATTTTGGTGACTAAAATCACCACTTTTGGTACTTAATTACATATGTTCAGTGCTAAACAGCTAACAACCCAACACATCTTTCCGCCGAGGTCCGAGGTTTTTCAGCGGTTAGCAGTTTCTCCATGACACTCGTCAACAGTTAAATCCGTGAATCAAATAATTTATTTATACAACTGTTGAATCATAATTGAATCAATAGTTCATTTATATACTGTTGACAATGGCTAAAGGTATCGAACAGTATCACCAATGTTCATCACCTCTTTTGAATTTGACCCTACTTGACAGTTGATCATCAGCTAATCCATGGTTAAATCCCTGCAGTTATGGCCCTTTACCAGTTATTACGTACTAACAGTCACCCCATTTATGGAATGTGTTTGATCATACTCTTATAACCACTTATACAATTATAAGCGCTTATAACACCATTTATGGAATGGTTTTAATCATATTTATAACCATCATGTACTAACATACAACCTATATTAGTCTAGTTAAAACCACGTAAATAACTAATAGCCATGGCATGCCATGGCCATATAGTTATCACCAAGTTATCGCTCTCCAAAAACGCGCCTCCAATTCCGTGGCGGTGTCCTCGGCCTCGGCCGCGGCCGCCGCCTCAACAGCATCCAAGATGCCACTGGTGCGCCACTGGCGCTGCAGCGACCAAACCTTTGACGGTGGGGAACGGCGCAGCGAAAGGGCGCAGTAAGAAGGCCCGGCTCGACATCCCAAGGGGGGGTAATTTCTACTGAAGATTTCCATAGATGTAACTGATGGAATTCTTAAATATATTTAAATATCTAATACCAACTTTAAGTTGAGGGGTTTTGATTATTTGTTGATATTTGTTGGTATGCCAGTTTTTTTTTAAAAAATGGGGATGTCTATTGCAAAAGCTGCAACAATGAGAGAGTTGACCGATTTGGACCAGGCAAACCATATGATGAACTTCCACGGCAAGCCTTGGATGTGGTTTTTTAGCCACCATAAGGACTCCATTCATCGTGTAACCAGTAACCTGCAAAATGCTGTGAATTCTGGTTTCCCAGTCTCAGCATGGCCAATCAGCCAGATACCCAGCAAAAAATAATTACTTTACTTCGTGTGATCCCCACCATGACATTTATACATTTTCTTACTGGCAAATCTTCTGGCATTCTATCTGACATATCTTCTGATATTCTATTTGACATTCTATCTGGCATATCTTCTGGCATATGATCTGGCATATCTTCTGGCATATCTTCTGGCATTCTATCTGGCAAATCTTATGGCATTCTATCTGGCATATCTTCTGGCACTCTATCTGACATATCTTCTGGCATTCTATCTGGCATATCTTCTGGCATTCTATCTGACATATCTTCTGGCATTCTATCTGACATATCTTCTGGCATATCTTCTGGCATATCTTCTGACATATCTATCTGGCATATCTTCTGGCATATTTTCTGGCATTCTATCTGGCAAATCTTCTGGCATTCTATCTGGCATTCTATCTAGCATATCTTCTGGCATATTATCTGGCATTCTATCTGGCATATCTTCTGGCATATCTTCTGACATTCTTTCTGACATTCTTTTTAACTTTCTTCTGCACATTCTTTGTCCCATATCTTCCTACATGAGGTCCGGCAGGGAACACTTGGCGTGGATACTCGCGGTTGAGGTCCGGCAGGGAACACTGGGCGTGGATGGTCGTGGTTGAGGTCCGGCAGGGAACGCTGGGCGAGGATGGTCGTGGTTGAGGTCCGGCAGGGAACATTGGGCGTGGATGGTCGTGGTTGAGGTCCGGCAGGGAACACTGGGCGTGGATGGTCGTGGTTGAGGTCCGGCAGAGAACACTGTGGGTCGCGGGTCGCAGTTGAGCAAGGACGACGAGGACGACGAGGACGACGAGGAGGACGAGGAGGAGGAGGAGAGGAGGACGAGGCAGGAGGAGGCGGAGGAGGAGAAGGAGGAGGAGGCAACTGACATACAATCTAACAACCCTCACCTGGCAGGTGGGGAAAAATCTTAGCTTAGTAGAGAATCCCATTGATACCAAAAGCCTAGAGGATTTGCTTCTACCCATCCAAGATTGACCTAGTCAGCATCTGAGTGGCCTCGAAAAAACACCCGGAAGTTACGGGCAAGTGACTACCACGCAGTTCACCGCAGCGCTCAAAAAGTTGATCACTGGTTCCAGCATCGAACCTGAAGCGACCTTTTAGGTTTTGCCAACGGGTTCAACGGGTAGCTGAACTTGTAAATATATATATATATATTTATATTACCCAAAAAGATAGAACAGTGAAGTATCTCACTCGAATAGTGATGACAATTCACCATTTGTAGATCCAGTAAATCACAAAAAATCTCACGAAATCTTTCTACCTTTTCGGGGGTGAAAAATCCACCATTTTGATCGGAGATCATTTCCAGAGGAAACCATGGAAATTTCGCTATGTGTTTTTTTTTCCAGAGGGAATACAGTAATAAGGAGCTTCTCTGAAAAAGTATGTACCCTAAAATTTACTGTATGGTTAATTAATGCTGACCATCATTTTCCC
This sequence comes from Cladocopium goreaui, assembly GCA_947184155.2. Classification (NCBI taxonomy): domain Eukaryota; class Dinophyceae; order Suessiales; family Symbiodiniaceae; genus Cladocopium; species Cladocopium goreaui. Next base: position 757,503 of record CAMXCT020006445.1, read on the forward strand.
TATGCAGATATAATCATTTGGGGTTACCAGGTATCCCCTATGTTGAGACAAATCCAAAGGATGCAACACCAAGGTCCTGCAACTGTCAAGGTCGGAAAGAGTTTCAAACACGGGACCTGAAAGTCACTCCCAGCTTCATCATTTTTGAAAGCCCTGAGATCTAAGAGTCGCGTGACTAGGAATTGACGGTAAAAATCCCAATGTGTGTTGGTAAAATGGACATGACTCCTCTCAACAAGCATTAGTGAGGTCACTGCTTAAGTCTCGGGAATCAGAAACTATTCTCCAGCCATTCTCACGAGAAAGATACCATCCATCCATCCAATCCATCCGAGAGATGTTCAAACGTAGATATGTTCCAGTTGTGACATAGCCAACCATCAAGATCTGGCTGAATTAAAAATAAATCATCAATCTGAAATCCTTGGTGAATTAATTGGGAATGTCCCTTAAGATGACGTCCTTTTATTGAGATCGCCATAATTCACCCACATGGCATAAAGTGAACACGGTGAACATTGGGAATTCATATGCATCTGGGTAAACTATAATATTTCACTACCCTGAATTAAGGCCATATTGGGATGATTTCCCTAACATAAACCATGATTCCAGGCTTCGGTCGCGACGTGAGGTCGTGATGAAATTTACCCAGATGCATTTTAAAAAAATACCACCCATTGACGATCTAAAAACGCTCCCAGAACTCAGCTCCTCGGCGTCCCAGAAACGTTGGAACGGCGTCCCGTGCAGTTTGGGCTTTAAGCATCCCATGGAAATCTGCAGTGGCACCTCGGCATGGATTGAGACAATATGAGGGATTTCTTGTCATCCAAATAATCACCATCCCAAATCCCAAATAACAATTTTTGAAAGGACCATTTTGCAGGAAACGAGGTGTTGTTCCTTCTCAAATCCTATGAAATATATGCAAAATAGAGTTCAACACATGGTGGTTTCAAGTCGATTTCCCCTCAACCAATTCATTCTGGGACATGGAAGTTTATCCCAGTGGCTATATGGTTCCAAAGGAACAACATGTGCATCTGAAACCATCCATGGTTACCATGGTGATGTCTGAAACGTTGACCCATACCCAGATGGACAAACACGTTGGATTCCAGGGATCCCCCGTCATAGTCAAGTCCAACTTAATGCTGACTCCTAAACCATTCATTGATACAAGGTGGTGCCCCAGTTCGTTAGTTAAGTTGGTGCAAATAAGTCAAGTATCCAGGGTTGATGGGGGATATAACTATAGTATTCATGGGGATTATAAACCAACTTATAACTAGGGGGCACCACCTTGTAATTCCTTGGTAGGATTCAAACCTACGAGTATCTTTGCAAATCTATCCGCCAATGAACATACCTACGCGTGCATCTAATACATACAGTATGTATTTTGGTTGATTTGACCCTTGGAAATGAGAGTTCAAACTCGAAGTGCGACTACAGCCATTGGCCATCAGAATTCATACAGAATAAAAAGCTCAATGGATTATTTGAAAGAAAATTATGTACACGAAAAAACCATGGTTTTTACCCCATCATTGATCGGGTTTTTACCCCATAGATTTTCCCTTCAACCAATCCTGGCACCACTGTGTCTGGTTATCCAGGTCTTTGCAGGAACTTGACTTCGGTGTACAAAGAACAAGGAATATCAACAAAGCCACATCCAGGTCAGGTCAATATATATATATATATATTATAGTATCATATGCCTACATGTTTGTAAAGACTGTACGCTTACATAAATCTGCCCATACATATACATGTATGTGTATATATATATATTGAAATGTGTGCATATATTTCTATGTACATGTGCATGAACTTGTACACATCCAACCAATCATATACTTTTACACATTCTATATAATTACCGTATGTATTTATGTATCTGGCAACGCAAATGGACATGTTGTGGGCACTATACATGTACACATGCAATCATCCTCAAGTAGATAGACAGAAACTGTAACATGACCACATATATGTTTTTTTTTGAATGGGACATGAGAAACATTCTATATGTTTGAAGTGTTCTGTGTGTATTCCCAATGTTTGCTGCTTCTATTCATACAATGTAGGCCACAGTTATAAGCTGGTGTATCACCCCGATAAATACTATAGTTATAAGTTATAAGTATCATGAAACCATAGTTATTGGAGTTATGTTCGCCAACTTCGCTATCGTTGGGGGGCCCCACATTGTACCATAGGACCCACGGCCCGGGCACTGACAACGCACGAATTCGCGCGCGGTACCACAGTTGCTCGTTGCCAACGTGGTGCGTCACACCACCTGAATGGCATGGTGGTAAAAGCATCAATACGTGGCTTTTGTCTGAGAATAGAGTATTTATTGATGATCTACCAGAATCTACCACTCATTGAAGAGTACCTATTATTCATCAACAAATGGCACAGTGGTAAACCACCAAATGAAGTGCTTTAACATCATACTTTTTCTGGCATCCTATGGCCATATCTGTGTGGAAACCCACCAGTCTCAGAACGCGGCTGGGGTAGCTGCAAAGGGCCCAAACAAGCTGTGTCCAGTATTTCCAGGAATCATTGGTTCAAGTTAAACTCTTTGGACCAAAAAATGGTAAAGTATATGCCGAATTACTACATGTATATACTTAAGTGTCTTTTTGAACATGCATACATTGACATTGACAAAGAAAAAGACATGCAATTCGCCATCTCCCAGCAACTGTCACGTTGTCAAGGACCATCAAGTTCTACCTCCACTGATTCAAGATGGATCTCCGGAAAGGGGCCAGATCTTTTGTTTGGCAAAAACAAAACGCTATGGTTTATAGCTGTTTACTACTCATAATGTTCCAGATGCAAATAATATCATTTTAGGTGATTATGGGATATCCTTATCTTCAGAATCAGCCACATGTATACATATATATATACATAGAAATATGATTATCTATATATATATATATATACAAAGTAGGTATGGTATGTAGTCAATTGGCTTCATCAAGTTTCTAAAGCACATAGTGATCTCCCCCGAATCCAACATCCATTCGTCATGCCACGCAGAGGGAAGAGGAATTGCAGCAGTAAGGACGTGGCTGCCAGGATCCAATGCACCACGAAACAGGCATTCAGAATGCCTTGGGATGGCGGAAAGGGAGAAGTATTTTTGGTGCCCCAGCTATGTCTGTTGCTAAACTAACCTGCATGAATACTGGCAAATGTTCGTTACATAGTATGTAACGAGCACTTTCCAGTACACACATCTGTATATACTATATATATATAATAATATATTCTGCATGCATGCATGCATGCATGCATGCATGTATGTATGTCTGTATGTCTGTATGTCTGTCTGTCTGTCCGTCTGTCTGTCTGTCTGTGTGTATGTATGTATGTATGTATGTATGTATGTATGTATGTATGTATGTATGTATGTATGTATGTATGTATGTATGTATGTATGTATGTATGTATGTATGTATGTATGTATGTATGTATGTATTATGTATGTATGTATGTATGTATGTATGTATGTATGTATGTATGTATGTATGTATGTATGTATGTATGTATGTATGTATGTATGTATGTATGTATGTATGTATGTATGTATGTATGTATGTATGTATTATGTATGTACGCCATAAACCGTAGAATTCACCAAAACCGAACCAAAAAAAACCACTTAGCAAAATATACATATTAATTATGATCATACAGGTAGTTTCACATTAGATCACATGAAACATGTAGAATTGATGACCAACGAAAATTGCTGTTAGGCAAGGTACACATCAAGGATAGAACATGAGCAACAAAGCTATGGACAATGGCCCAAACACAATGGCTCATTCACTGATGAAACATGGGGATTGTTCATAGCTATGAATTACCAGACGATATACATGCAATGGTGGAAAATACCTTGACACGTTTGTATATAGAATTCTGGGTTTCCGCACATAATCCATGCTGTGGTGAGAAGTCACTTAATATTGGCCAAACAAATCGATGGAGAATGCTGGACATGAACAAATCTAAAGCTTTATCCCCAAACATGTTGCTCCTTCAAGTTGCTTCTCCGCCCTGTCCCTTCACAACGAAGTTTCGGAAAATTTGCCGCTCGTCGTGCCAGCCAGCGAAATCACAGGCTTCCTGGGTATAATACTCCCATTATGTGGGATTTTGCATCAACTTAACCATCTCGGATTGTGGATCAAGTGTGGATTTGCGGAGTCCAAAAGCAGGCTTGTTGCGCAGGCTTGGGTCAAATTAGAAATGGCCATAACAGCTAAACCTTTTAATGAGTTGGTTTTTGTAAAAAGCATTTGCCACAATTAGAAGTATCATAAACTATAGTTATCCCTCATGTTTGTTGCTTCTATTCATACAATGTAGGCCACAGTTATAAGCTGGTGTATCACCACCATGAATACTATAGTTTTTTATTATCAAAAACCATACCCTCTGGTAATTTAACATAACATAACATAACTATGGAAAATCACCATTTATAGTGAATTTTCCCATGAACATGTGTGATTTTCCATAGTTGTTTGTATGTTTACCAGAGGGTAGTTCTTCGAGTTCTGTTCACCAGGTTAGCTATCCACATGGTAACTCCACACGAGTGACCTTCAGGGGGGGACTCCAAACTTCTCTTGGGGACTATCCAAACCATGAAAAACTGCTTACCATCTGGTTATGACTAACAGTTTGCCATGGAACATCACCATTTTACATAGGTAAACCATGGTAAACCAACTATTTCTATGGGCTATTTTCCATGGCTATGTTAAATAACCAGAAGGTATATCATCCACTCTCTCACATCCTGTTGAACAGTAATTAACCTCTTTGTTCAGCTTTCCAAGCTTCGGGATCAAAGATGGACACACGTCCGCAGATGCTCAGATGCAAAAAGATAAAGGCTTTCGCAAAGTTCGCGCCCGAGCGCCACAAAAACCTCAGGGCATGAACTCCAGAGGGAAACACCATGGAGTGACATGCCAAAAACACAAAAACAAGACACGACATGTCCTGATTCTGAGAAGTGCATAACATTGTATAACCTTGTATAGTTCCGAGGAGAAGTGTATAGTCTGTAACCTTCTACAGTTTAAGACAAGTATAACCTTGTATCGTTTAAGACCATGTCTGTCTACATTTAAGTAAGTCTCTGATTTCATCGCTGAAGAAACATATCTCGTTGCCGCATGTTTTTTCAGGACATGGCACACCGAAAGAATACCACCCAAAAACTTGCATATACACTCAGTTTTTTCTGGAACCTCAACCTCTGGCTTTTGCAAAAGATCACAATTTGCAATCCTTGTCGTCCATGGTCATGCATAGCTCATGGGAATCTTCAACCCTTTGTGTAGAGGATTTGCGGTTGCGCCAGCAGATGAACCAAGTCGACCACTTCTTCTGGAGATATCTGGGAAATGAGTCAGAATATATCAGAATTGGTTAACCCATACTTGGGTCGGAAATACTAACAGAGTGACTAGTAGAATCTGCGATTCGCAACGCGTCATATTGTTGTTTGGTCTACATCCCACTTTGCTTTGTGAAGTTCCCAAGTGTATACAAAGATAATGATAAAAATCAATTGTCCCAACGTCTTCGTATGTAATTATATATATATATGAGCATAATTACAGTAATATACATTGGTGTATTATACATTTATGATCATACAAGTTCCAGAAATTCTCTCCTCTTGAGTTGGGAAAACATGTCCCGTCCTGACCACATTGACAGACCGAGCGTCATGGTGGGGCTGGCCAACCACCACTGCCTACAGTGTTTTTGCGTTCTCATCATGGGAAACATGTGCTGCTAAAAAGTGATTGATGATATCAAATGTATATGTTATATATATATTATTATTGTTAGTATTAAATTATTATATTATATATATATATGATATGTATATATATATATGTATATATAATATCTATGGACAAATGATTATGAACCACCAATTCACCAACCCGAAAAGTTCGGCCACATGGAAATAGCTTGTGCTTCGCGGCTTCGTGGCTTCGGTTTCCCTTCGGTTTCCCGGCAAACACCACGATCTACGAAGATCATTTTGTTCAAAAGCATGAACCGTCTAAATACACTGGTAGGAATGATTATTAATTACCATAGCAGACCATAGCATAACAAACTACATGAACCATGATAAATATTGTAAACTTCGCATTCATTTCCAAACTTAGTGGAAATCCTTCGTACAGATAGCACGTAGCACACACACCTTTAGTCCTTTATCATTCTAAGTGCCAGTCACATGACCTGTGGATAGTGCATGCCCTGTACCTTGACATGCATGATGATACGTAGCAGCTAACGTAGCTCTTCGTGACAGATGTCACCTAGTTCCACAATGATAAGGAATTGCCTTGACATCAGAATTCCACATCTTTCAAATCATCGCAGCATTCCAACATATCATCGGGCTGGAAAGAAGGATCCCACGAAGCCAACCAAAAGCATCCCACGGCGCCACGGTATGGTAAATCGATCTAGCTGTATCAACAAAGAACTGTAAACCATAGTCCTACCTCCCAAGGACAGACGTGTAAAACCCATGCAGATCCCCCCCAGACACGTTTATCTCTTGGGATGGCTCACAAGACCTCTTTGTCCGGCATGGTTTATAAATTCTGGTAATTTAACATAGCTATTGAACATGGCCATAGAAATAGTTGAATTACAAATATTTACCCATTAAACATGGCGATTTTCCATAGTTATGTTAGTTTACCAGAGGGTATATTCAATCTCATCAGCCAGATTTCACAGCAGGAAAGGTTTCTGCGCAGGTTGCACGAAGAGCGATGTGGCGCAAATCGATTGGCAAATCGCGATCCAGAGGCGATGCTCCACGTCAATCCTGAGTGCCCCGCGGAGCCAATTTTCAGAGGCAGGGGAATATCAAAACATAATGAATGCCAAATGCCAACCATAGAATTATGGTGAGATTGTCCAAAAAGGTCGCTATAATTTGCTATATCAAGAGAAGTCTCCTTGGATATACCTTAACTGTTTGTTTGCCCAAGTTGGTCTCTCACGGTTGGATCCACAGGCCGGTATAACCATCGACTTTACTGAGGAAATGGTATCAGCGAATGTCATTGCATCAACTGGAAACTCCGAGGAACCAGCAAGAACGCAACGCGTCCAACACCCGTAAATCGATCACGGAAATCCATGGGACCTCCTCCGGTGTGATGTGGCAATGATTATCTATTCGGCTGTTGAACATTGTTCCCTCTGGTAATTTAACATAACTATTGAAAATTGCCATTTATAGTTGATTTACCAATTGAAAATGGTGATGTCCCATAGTTATGTTAGTTTACCAGAGGGTAACTATTGTATTAAGTTTGTGTTCACCCAAGCCATCCAACCATCATGTCAAAATCCAGAAGACGTTCCAACAATTCCGCCCAAGATCTCTGAAATGCATAGCAGCGTGGTGAGGCATGTCTTAAAGGACACGCACCAGCCTCGCACCTGCAGTTGCGGATGTCCCCAGGCATGCGCAAACCAGGCGTCGGAGACCCTTCGCCATGTTCCCCATGGCAGCATAGAGTCGCGCGGCTCGACAAGGCTTGAAGATAGGTCTTGGGTTACTATATGTTGCTATTTTTAAAGCAACCTTTTGGTGTTTCTTAGACACCAAAGCGATTGGTTGCTGGTTGAACCAAGCAGAACACATGTTTGCGTTTGTGTCAACAAAACAATGCTGGAACAGCTCCAAAACCATATTATTGCAGACCATTCAACCGGGTATATGGGGCATACAGTCCTGTCTAGATATGTATCTTTGGTCCATAACTCTCTCCCAATCAGCTCTGGGACCTGGAGCGGGGACTTGTGGGTTGGTACTTGTATCCGGTACATATGGATATCACTGCACCAAAAAATATCAGATCAAACATCAGATTGAATGCCAAAGAAAATATCATTGTTTCTCAGTTTGATATAAAATGAGTTTAACCCAATACTTTTCCCAAATAATCATTAAACACACATGAATATATTGCTGTCATAAATGAAGGTTTATTCCAATGGTGGATCCTCATAGGTCCATAGGTGCCAATAACACCAAAATTCACTAATTAATCTTGGGTGATTTCCGGCTACCCTCTCAATTTAGGAAACCTCCACATGGACCCAATGCTTGAAGCTGCACCATTCCTTTCCAACAAGCCCAAGCTGCAGGTTGCAACAATGCAAACGTCAGATTTTTCATGGTAGTCTTAACAGGTTAGCAGTTTCAAACAAAAACAGTTGAGCTTCGCCAAAAACGTGAGATTACGAGCCTATGTCGCATAGCATTGCTAGACTGCTACATATATAGGAACTGCTTAGGTCAGAGGGCATGCTAATGCTTACGCGGGAGCTTACGCATGGAATTTTGCAAAAATGGCTTAGACCACCGACCACCTGACAAAACCCAGGGAGTTGCTTACGCGACCCACTCATATGACACAACCCTTCTTAAAATAAACAAGAAGGTTTCTCGCAATGCTCAGTTGATATAGATGAATATAGGACAATTACATACAATTACCATAGGATATTGCATCTACTACAGTAGGAATTGTTCCATCTACTGTAATTATAGTTGATGATCATCGATTGGCAATAATTCCATCTAATTATAGTTACTGTAATTATTCCATCTATAGTAGGAATTATAGATTCTACATATAGTAATAATTCCATCTACTGTAGGATTGCGCCAGCAAGTCGGCAATTTGATGTCTCCGCTGGGGATACGGCCACTTCCCATGTCCGAGACTGCCTGGCGGTCGGCGCCAGTCAGAAATTGAGGCCGAAGTGTAAAATCCAAATATAGGACTGGGACGATCCGAATACAATCTGAGAATGAGAATGTTGTTGGATTGTTGGGATCCTATTTGGATTGTTGGGATCCAACATTAGTGTAAAATCCGATACATTTCTGAATTGTTGGATTGATCTGAAAATGTTATTGGGATCCTATTTGGAAAAAACAACTTATAGTGTGGAATTGTCATTGACACATGTAACGTAATATGGAAGATAATAAGATGTATAAAGCGGTTAAAGCCCTTAAGAATCGTGGTATACTAAAATGGGAAATATCACCTATAGAAGCCTGACCAGTAACATGTCACCTCCAAGTGCAGTTTGCCAAACGAATTGGGAGACCCCAAAAAACGTCATCCCAGAGAAAACGTTTCATGTCTCCCAGTAACCCAGTAAAATAGAGTGGTAAATCACAATTTTTCCTTGGACAATTCAATACAAATGGTGATTTTCCATAGTTATGTTAAATTACCAGAGGGTATTAACTCCATTCCAATACATATCCCGAAAACATAGACCTTTTGGGTGATAGCCCATGTTTCATCTTTTTGGGGGTCGCATTTCCCGAGTCTTGGCTCAGACTGCCTCGAAGGAAGCATCTAAGGAGGCCCCCTTCAAGGCATCCATACGAGGAGCCTCAGCTATCGGCTATCGTCCCTTGGAGCTGTTAAAGTCGGAGGCGAAATCCCACAGTTCCTCGAACATGCCAACATTATCCATAGATTTAGTATGGGATAAACATGTTTAAACAAATGGCATGAAAAATCTCAATCATCCCATACTCCATCAGTTGGGCCAGTTGGGTTGATTGGGATGAAATACTGCGACGGGTTGACCCGTTGGTGAATTCACAATTTGTGGTGATATACTCCATCAGTTGGGTATGAGTCAAAATGGGGATTTCCTAAAATATGGGTACCATATCATCCCTTTCAATAGGATTTTCCGTTATAAACCAACAGTTTTCGAGTACCTCCATTTTAGGAAATCCCCGATCCATTAGATACCCCGATCCATTAGATGTTTCACACTACAAATCGACGAATATCTGTGGGCCTTATTGACCAATACCCAGCTATGATCAACCACATATGGGGTCCATAAATATGTGGGTGCCCCAAAAATGGATGGTTTATAAGGGAAAATCCCAGTCAATCCTATTAAAATGGATGAGAACTAGGGGTACCCCCATGACTTGTCGGAAACCTCCACGGTGGAAATGCCCAGCGATCAGTTGGGTAAAACAATGCCATGTTTACCCTCCCCCAGTCATCACCATAGATTTATAGGTGGTATAGTGGTATATATAGATATAAACCATTCCCAGTCCTGGCTGGTAACCTGGCATTGTTTGAGCCGTTTTAGCCACATTAATTGTCGATGGAACATGAACCATGGTTGAAACCAAGCAGCTTCTCTATACTTTGCACCAGCAATGGGTCAAATAAGGAAGTGATGATACGGTACCACTAAGAAACCCTCTGGATACAAACCTCCCCGACTCCAGGAGGATTTCAGCGACGGAGATGGAAGTGCCAACACCCACAGGGGATCCGGGATACCAACAAGGCCCAACAAACAAGATAGAAACTGCTTCCAGATTACCCTCTGGTAAACTAACAGTTTGCTATTGAAATTTGCCATAGAAATAGTTGATTTACCATGATTTACCCAGCTATAAAATGGTTATTTTCCATAGTTATGTAAATGTTTACCAGAGGGTAGAGACTTAGAGATCGCATTTACCGGCGGTCAGGGTCGGGCCCCGCGCCAGGGTCAAGGTGTTGGGTGCACTGGGAGCAGACCACAGAGCAACACTGGAACCTGGGATCGACAGCAGTGTCGGTGTCGATGTGTTCACTGGGATTCTTTTGAAAGGAAACATAAGAAAAACATTTGGATGATTAATGGTGATTAATGATGATTAAACCATATTAAAAATAAGTCCACCCCCAAAACCTGAACTAGTTCACCATAGTTAAGCTATAAGGTATAGAGTAACTTAGCTACTTGCAAGCGCAGTTCCAGCGAACAAAGTCGATCGATTTCACCATGATACAGTAGGGGCTACATCTCCCAACAAACATGGGGTTAGAATCCCATAGTATACATAGCTATATATCCATGAAGAATCCCTAGCCTGCACCCCCGAAGTAAGATCTGTTGAACAGGAAATACAAGAAAACCACGGATATTCCGTATCTGGTTGGTGGTATACCTACCCGGACCTACCCCTCTGAAAAATATGAGTTCGTTAGTTGGGATGATGACATTCCCAATATATGGAAAAATAAAAGTAATGTTCCAAACAGCCAACCAGTACAAATCTCATGGTTTCATGGAAATGTTATCCTTCATCCAATTCCGCTCCCAGATGGATGGATGACGACTGAATGAAGGCCCAAAAACCCTTGTTGGTTCATGGTTAAACCATATATAGAGGCCTTTCTGATTATTTTGATTCTTTCATCTGTGGAGTTTCTTGCAATCTATGGAATTGCCAAATCCCACGCTTGGGTGCATTGGAGAATATCAATCATCATTAATTCATGTTAATCTACATATCAAACATTGTATATCATTTTAATATACATATCAAACATTTTAATTCATGTTAATCTACATGTCAAATATGTTAAATCAGTTTAATCTACAAATCAAACATATTGATTCATGTTAATCCACATATCAAATATTTTAAATTTAAATCAGTGTAATCTACATATCAAACATGTTTAATTCATGTTAATCTACAGTACATATCACGCATTTTAAATTCAGTTTAATATATAATATACTGTACATATCAAACAGGTTCATTCATGTGAATCTACATATCAAACATTTTAATTATTTTAATCTACATGTCAAACATTATAATTCATGTTAATCTACATATCCAACATTTTAAATCATTTTAACCTACATATCAATGCACATATGTTTTGGTTTCAAACATTTTCCGAGCAACGAAGGCTGCAATGAAGCCATAATTCTTCAGACCATCCATTCAACGCCTCAGGATGACCGTTGGTATGACCGGTCTCAGAACCGGAATCTCTACTTAGGGGTGCATCTCAGTTAGTAATTAATAACCACGATATATATATATATATATAAGTTAAACATGTGATAAGATTGAGATCATACATTCAATTAATATACATGTTGCATATATTATATATAAATATAGATGTGCTGTCAACTATGAACAATGTACATGACTTTGAGCCTTGGGAAGTATTTGTTTGTTTGCAATTTAGGCACTTGTTCAGGGTATGTTTTAGACCGTTTGCATTCAAACTATGCCAGCTGATCCTGTAGCAGCTGTTTGATGTGCATCCGAAGAGTATCAACTGCCAGCTTCGTCCACTCAGAACCCCAACTATTTCCAAGACGATGTGGAGGTTGACACACTGGAAATAGTAATGAATCCATGCCCATGATATTCAATACCACCCCAAACGAGGGACCAGAACATGAACTCAGAATATCGAAGGGGAAGCCTCAGTCAAAAAAACTGTGTCATGTAGTGAATATCATCCAAAAAGGGGGGTCGTCGTCCGCAAGTCTCCACACATCTTATATTGTCAGCCCTTCATAGTGAAATTTCAATCGCATTTACAAGCACACATGTTCAGAACCCGCATTATATAAATACAACATAATACAACTATACAAGATTCTATATGTGTTACAGTTGTTACAGTTGTTACAGTTGTTACAGTTGTTACAGCCTCATCCCAAGAACATGGAAACCAACAGCAGGCGAGCAATGGATCTCCGCCGGGCGGCATCCGTGCGGGTCACTGTGACCATTTGAGACGTCCCGAAGCACAACGAAAAGGTCGCAGTGCCTCCAAGATTTGTCTTGTACAGTTATGGCCATTTATCAGTTATAAGTACTTATAACCCCATTTATAAAATGTACAATCCCATTTATAACCAGTTATACTTGGTAAATGGCCACAACTGTACGGATTATGATCATAGATGATTTACCCTCTTGTAATTTAACATAGCTATTGAAAATGGCCACACACAGAAATGATTTACCATTTACCTATCAAAGATGGTGATTTTAACCATGGCATTTTGTATGTTTACCAGGCCGGGTAAACGAGAGTATCAGCCCCGAACAATCAACCAATCAACCAATCGGGCTATGGGGGAGTACTTCCCAACAGATGGCCATCAAATAATGAGAAGATATGGGTTATTTTTAAGCCTGTGGACCCGATTTTTCCAACTTATGGAGATGATCACCACGTTTGTACCCATTATAATATTATATACACATATATATATAATTATAATATTAAATATACATCAACTGCAGAACTTCGTTCACAATCCAAGGGAAACATGGGAAACTTTCCACCATCCGATGTGCAAACTGCACCCCTGCTGAACCATTCATAATCTAGGGGTTAGTTTGCCCTCAATCAATCACCACACTTTTGTTTGACACACCTTTTTGAAGTTTCTGGCAGCGTCGGCATCAGCGGACGTAGCGAGGTTGCCCATGGTTTTCAAATTCCTTGAAGATCCGAAACACGTCCATACGCTTACATAATCCAATCTTCAATCAATCACCATTCAGGAAAAACAACTGAAACTTCACTCTCCTGATTTACTTTGAGCCTGTGGGTTTGCCCCATATGTTTTTTGTTCGTTTTGATCAAAATTGTCATTGAGATTTATCATCATTTCGAGGGTATCTCCCCTAATGACAGTGTTTGATAACCATACTAATGTGGTAAATTCAATGCCATCAACCTTGCCCAAAATTACCATTGTTATGGGTGGGATTGAAACCATCCCCAAATGGTTGGCTTATGGCATTGCACTTCCCACATTATGGGGAATTTGTGATAATTTATGTAGAAAAATGTATAGATGGACTTAGTCAACCAAGTCACATATCCCAGAATACCTTTTGGGTTTCCCGCATAAAACTCCAGTGATATCCCCAGTTCCATGGGATCTATATGCCTGGCTGCCTGGCACAATCGCCGTCTGCTCACCTGTGCTGGTGGTCATGTCCATCGGCAACGTGAGCACATCGACAGCCAAAGAGGAGAACGAGGAACTTCCAACATAGACCTGGCACAGAGCGGAGGTACCCCAGAAATTGACCATGCAAACATGCCAAAAACGAGGAACGTGATGTGTGCATGTAAATGTATATATATATATATATACGTAGTAGAATAGAAAAAACATGTGTATATATATATGTATATACAACTTATATACATATAAAAGGCTATCACCATCTCGGGGGGAGGGAGGGGGGCCACCAGACACTGGGCCATATATATGTACATATATATATATATATATATCATATAGCCAGCTATATTTCATTCTATCAAAAGATGGGGTTGCTGAGGATATTTGCAGCAAACCATGGATTTGCTCGCCCATGTTTTGGGGGTAAACCGTAAACCTGGGAGATTTTCCCTGCGGCCTGCAACTAACTCTAAAACATCTGGGAAAACAATGTCGTAAAGAACACGTAGCTAATCTCACAATTGCGAAATGTGCAAATCATGAACTATCCCGGCGAGAGACCCCAAATAGTGTGGGAGGAGTATAGGGAGAATGTATTTTAATGTTGATGATGATGGTGCTGTTGATGATGGTGATGCCGATGATGATGGTAATGTTGTTGTTGTTGATGATGATGATGGATGATGATGATGGTGGAGATGGTGATGGTGATGGTGATGGTGATGATGATGATGATGGTGATGATGATGATGATTATTATTATTACAAAGATGATGGTGAAACTGATAATGGTGAAAATGATAATGGTGAAAATGATAATGGTGATGATGATGCTGGTGGTGGTGATGGTGGAGAAAAAAGAACGATGATGGTGATGATGATGATGATGTGCGAGCCTGCGCAGTTGAAATGCACATGGACATGTCACCACTGGCATTTTCTGCGGACATTTACAGGGAACGTGCCAAACGCTCCGGATACCACCTCCATTGAACACCGGGCCTTAACTGTTACCGTAAGAACCCCTCAGTGTGGCCATACTGTTTGGCCAAAAAAAATAGAATACCGGTAATGATTGAGGTCATTTGGGCAGATAAGGTGATATTTCGTTGTGGGCGTTTGCATCCCCATGATTTGTGGCTGCTTCCAATCCACATGTTTTATTGCCTTAAAATCTCGGTGTTAGATATTTTTTTGTTAAATTTCCCCATGTTTGTTGCTGAACTCCATAATTTGTCCCGGTCAAATCCATCTGTTTTCCCTGTTTTGGTAGCTTAAAACCACTTTTGTCCCAGTCAAAGCTCTCAAATCACCTTTGTTGGCAACGTTCCCCGTAGCCAACCTGCCAGTCTTCCTCTGAGCTCCACTTAAAGGGAGCCGACAGAAGAAAGGCACTGTCTGCATTCGAGTCCTGCGCTGATGGACTAGGCTTGTAGACGATAAAATATAACATGATACAACATGTAGGTTCTGATATGTTGTATTTTATATATCTATGGAATGTTAATCGGTTAGAAACTGGAATGCACACGTAACCGATCCAATCATGTCTTTTATCATCTTGCGCACGACAAGCGCATCCCGGATCGATCCTGACATCTCTCGCGCACGCGCAGCTCGAGCGTCTCCGAGGGACGGTCCAGCATGCACTCAGGGGAGCTCCGAAGGAAGCCTTCGATGCGGTGAAGACTCCGGCGGTCACGGTCACGCCGGTCACGCCGGTCACGCTACATTCGCCCAAAAAAACAAAAATATAGCTATGGTTGACAGATGGCCCAGTTGGTTCGATGATTTACCCAGGAAAAGTCCGAACTTTCCAATGTACACTGTTACCCTCTGGTTCTTTGTTACAGTTCGCCATGGTATAGATGGCCCATAGAAATAGATGGTTTACCGAACTTAACCATGGTGATTTTCCATGGCTATGTTAAATAACCAGATGGTACACTACCAAAGGGTATATAGTGACCAAAGATCATGATTTTCACCAACAAAACATGGGAGTATTCACAAAGATGGGGATTGAGCTGCGGATGTAATGAGGAGATTCAGCAACAAAGTGGGAGCTCAAAACTACCAAATAGTGGGATATTCAGCACCAATAACTGTAATTCATTCGCCAGCAAAGGTGAGGAACCACAATATCATTATGGTTGGATGATCATGGTTGTGCGAACTGCTTTGATGGGTGTTTACGTGGTGCTCACTGGAAGGAGCCCATGGTGAAGAGAAAGTATGTTCAAACCTACTTTGCCTTGTTCGGATGAGAGGTTGGGCAAATCATATTCCCAAAACAGAAAGAAACCATTTGGAATAGATATCGTCATTCGGTTTTCATCATTTGGAATATTATCATTTCAATCAGAATCAAGCCTTTCTATTTTGTTTTCGCTTCTTGACCATCATAAGTCTAGTGAGGTGTTCCAGTGAGACAAAGAAGAACTCACCTTCCAAAGCCTTCTCTTTGGGTTCTATCGTGAAATCTCATGTACTTGGGGCTGCAGTTCTAGCTATTTATAAGTGGAAATATAACGATGTTGATAAAGGTTTTATCCCAACTTTGGGGGGTTATTGCCATGGTTAAACAGTTATTATATCTATTAATAGCCCCAACTCCACCTCAAGTATGCATCCTGAAACTTAGGTTTGGCCAATTGCTGTTAACTGGGACACAACTCCCTTGTCATTGCAATGAACCCAAAAGATATCTGCCACTGACCAGTTGGTATGTATCACAATCAGACTGGTTTTCTGCCAAAAGATATCTACCAGATGACCATACATTAACCATATATTAACCACTATTAACCAACATTCATCTTGTTTTAATCATTCCAAATCACCAGAAAAAGACAAAACAACGCCCGAGCGTCCGCAGGTCTTCGAGGTCCAATCAGATTCGAGCGACCACCACCTGAAACAAGAGTGCAATCATAGGGGATTTGTGTTGATGTTGTGGAATATGTATATATATATATATTATATATACATATATTAAATTATAGTAATAATACCAAAATAGACGATATATTAAATTATAGTAACATTACCAAAATAGACGATATGTATATATATATATATATAAGCGTATCATATTATAAATAAATATATATATATATTGAATATATATATATATATAAATTATATATATATATATATATTATGTGCAGTAAAACAAATATAAATACACACGTGGACTTAGTCAATCTATTGTGGACATGGCCATGGCTATGATATGCGCCACAGGAGCTCTGCGCCTTTCATTGGGGATCATGGTGATAATCCCAATCAAATTTAGGGGGCCCGATTTTGTGCAAACCATGACACAGCCAGAATATATATCTGGTTTATTAATGTGCTTATAATAGTGATTAATAGTGGTTAATAGTGGTTATTAGTGATGATTACCTGATCTGATCTGATGAATAATATATCTGGTTGGTAGTTTTAACCACCTTGAAAAATATGAAAGTCAGTTGGGAAGGATTATTCCCATATATTATGGAAAATAACAAATGTTTGAAACCACCAACCAGATATATACTCGAAAATGAGACGACTGGGACAACACATTGGGGAAACAAACTAATATGAACATATGGCTTTAAAAAAATTAAACATCTTGGCATCTGGGAAACTCATGGTTGAACATATTAGATAAAACAAATCGGTGCTTCTCGGGTCTGATGGACAAACACTGGGAATTCAGATCAATTGAGATCAATTTTTCAGCATCGGCATCAATGAGCTGTGGTGCATCAATCAGCTGTGAAAAACTCCATGACTGAAGAGTGTGGATGGGAGACGAATCATTGCTGGTTATCTGGCTATTCCATGCTGCTTTGGCCCTACGCCAAAAAAACAACAGTCAGTTCGCTACTCACTCATCCCGGCTAAATGACTGGCGACTAATTCCAAGCAAAAAATATATATACCATCTGGTTATTTAACATAGCCATGGAAAATCACCATGGTTAAGTTCGGTAAACCATCTATTTCTATGGGCCATCTATACCATGGCGAACTGTAACAAATAACCAGAGGGTATATGGTTTGCACACACACTGGTGACCCACCTGAAAATCGTGAGGTTCCCCTGGCTGATCGAGAAAATTTCTGGCTGAGATTGAGCAGATCAGTACATGCTCCAACAAACATTGCCCCTCCCCCAAGAAAAACAAAATAATTACCATCTGGTAATCAAACGTGGCCATGGAGAATGGGCCGATTTATAGATGGTTCTTCCATTCAAACCTCTACATCGGAATTATCGCCACCGGATGACACCGGAGGCTGTCCCACTTCCATCGCCTCCATTGAAGCTCCCAGCTCTGGAAGACGCAATGGCCAGCACTAGGGCCAGGCGTCCAGGTCACTTTGAGCATGTCACCACCTCGGAGACAAACTACGGACGTCGAAAAATCGCCGTTACTTGGTGGTCGGTTTTGGTTTACAGCACTTGCAAGTAACTTGTAACCTAGTTGTAAGGTAGTTACAACCCTAGTGTATCTAAGCTAAGTAAACTAAGTTTGTATCTTATTTTACGGTAGTTGTAAGTAGTTACCAAAGATAAACTAGATGGTAAGTTTTTTTTAAGTTATTTTGTTTTGAGTTAACAAAAAACAACTTAAATAACTTATAAGTAACTTAGGAAACTTAACTTTTTTGGATTTTTAAAGCTATTATTTTTTGTGTTGGAATAAAAACATATAAAAAACAAGGTTTGGGTTGGAAACGAATTAAAACCACATGTTTTTATTTTTTGATATTTTTGTCGGAAGGCGGCTCTATGAGAAGCCTATCGGGAAAAGTTTTGTGATTCTGAGTTTTTTTGTTGATATCTTGTCCTCTTCTCGTTTGGACAACAGGATGGATACGAAGTAAAAAGCGTTCGGGCCCTTGGAAAGATCATGAGGCCACAGCCCCTGTTTTGATCTTGACTGAGGCCTGAGAGAAAATGCGTATATGACAGCAAAGGCATATCATATTTTGCAAAAAACAGAAAATGCAAAACACATTTTTACACATTTTTTACACATTTTTACACATGTTTACACATTTTTACACATGTGTAAGTGGATTTTTTTTGGGTTTACACATGTGTAAGTGGATTTTTTTGGGGTTTACACATGTGTAAGTGGATTTTTTTTGGTTTACACATGTGTAAGTGGATTTTTTTTGACTTACACATTCTTACACATCCTTACACATCCATACACATCCATACACATTCAGGTATATTGTGGTCTTTTTGGTTCATGCTTTCGTACAATGACATCATATGATATGAAACCAAACCGAATTAGAATGACACGTCGCACGCCTTTGGTCATCCGTGGATGTTCTATCCTGCGGTCCTTTGGGCAGCAACTCTCTCATTTTTATTTTTTTCCAAATTAAGATTGTCCAACCCAACGTTTAAAAACATCATCAAATTTTCAAGTGCAGCAAAGAAATTCGAAGAAAACTTACGAAACAAAGGTTTCTACAACACAAAAAATAAAAATGCAAAACGCAATGATGAAGAAACAAACTGCTAAAATACCTCTCTTTTCATGTTCAAAATAACTTAAAATAACTTAAAAAACTTGCAAGTTACTTATATTTAACTTATGTTACTTAGAGCTACAATTAAAAAGTTAAGTTTCCTAAGTTAACTTGTAAGTTTGTGTAAGTAGGTCAAGTGCTATAAGTATTTACATGTATTCTATCTAAAAACCGACCACCAAGTAGAAGGGGATCCCCGGTGTGGCTTAAAGGCAACCAGCAATAAAGTCAATACAGCACAGTAGTTCGCAGGTATAATTCCTTTAACCAATCACGTTAGGTCTTGAAACAACGGCTCACTTGGAGCTGGTGAAGCGTCTGGTTCCGACTTACTGACTCCTAATTAGGTCCCTGAAGTCATGATTGTTCGTTGGTAAACCATCGTAGATGTGGAACACTTACCATTGCTAGGTCATGTTCCTCGAAAATCCCTTGGGTTTTCCGCTATGAGTCAAAACCCTGGGACCCTATATAGGTACCTAAGTCATAGCTGGTGAATGGATGTTGATTCGTGTTGATTCCCCCAGTCATATGGTAATAATGTGGCTAAAACAATGCAATGTTTACCATCCCCCGGTCATCACCATGTTTAAAAAGTGGTATAATCTTCTCATATTCCTTGTCATGGGTGGTTTATGGCATTGTTTTACCCACATGATGGAAAAAAATCCCATTAAAATCATCATGTGTGTTGGTTAAATCCCATTACACCACATGTTTATCATGGTTAATCCCCATTATCTCCCATTAAACCACCATTTTTCATGGTTAAATCCCATTAAACCATTGTTAAATCCCATCAAGCCCCCACTATAATCCAGGTACTATATATATATATATATCCACATCCAAGCGTTTACCCTCAGCGGAGGATCTTACCCTGTTCAACTCAACAAACTATGGCTTGCCCCGATGGAAAGCACACATAGATGCAACAGATGTAACGGATGTGGTTTCCACGGGTTGCAACCAGATATTGTGAAACCACCTTTTGATACATGTTGGTTGTTCAAAACCTCAGTCCCTGATTAAGCACCAATTTCTTATCTGACAGATCTGGCGGAGGTGAAACCGAAATAGAAAAAGAGCTACGCCACAGGAGGAGGTTTTGTCAGCATGTAGCATATTGGCAGCATATTTATTCAATCATGTTGGTAACAACTGACATATGATGGATAGCATTAAGACACATTATAACCACAACTGACATGTCAATGGCCCGCATGGCTCAGGCGTCCTCAGAGGCATCGAAGGCATCGCATTGCTCTCGGTACCTCAACAAATCGGTACACCGAGGAAGTGCTGGGGTATCCAGAATGCATATTGGGTAGAGAAGTTAGACACAACACAAACATCATACTACAGGATAGGATATTAAACATGGATATTGGGTTGCACAAGGTCAAACTCAATGTATCAAACAATAATCGTAGGTGGAATGGAATCCCTTACGCGTACTATGAAATTCACCCTCAAGATAGGCCCCTAAAGGAATTCGCAAACTATAGTAAGCCCAGCTTTGTGGGAAGTATTTATGTAACAAGGGGGAAACTATTAGGGGACATGGTCACAAACGTTCCAGGTACAGTACTGTTTCAAAGCCATCGAACACGTGCGGTCTCTTGCCGGAGGGTTTGAGGGGCTGAGAGTGTACACGACTAGACGCAGAAGTTGTGGGAGGAGCTTCAATTTTTTGCCATACAAGAGCGTAAGACAAGAACACTCAGTCACTCTAAATCACTATACAGTAATTGGAAAAAACTATAGGTAATATAAAGGAATCTTTCGGAATCAATCACAAATTGGATGAATTGGATGAGAACTATAGAATCATGCACTTCAAAACAGCATGACATCTTTGATTTTTAACGCCTCATCTCGTGTTGACCCCCCAAAACGGCACAGCGGTGCTGGCCGTGGTTGAACCACTGATCCCAACAAACACCAGAGGAACAACTATCATTATATCATGCCTTAAGAGACTAATTTGATGGTGATTTACTTTTCCATCTGGGGATGATAACATATTTCCTCCATGTGTATAAAGCACGCATCCACAAAAAAGTGCTCAGCATATGCCCAGATATGTCGCAATCCATGAAATGCGGAGAGGCTGCTTCTTGTACTTCAACATCACTTGTTTCATGAAGGACAGCCGGTGGTCCTGGTAGCCGAACATGACAAATAGATAGGATCTAGCGGATTGCATGGATTGAATGGCTACCAAAACCAATTCAATATCGTCGCTGCTGAAATTCAAGCAACATCTATGTATGTATGTATATATATATATGTGATGAAAAAAATAATATATATATAATACAAAATATAAAATATAAAATATATAATTTGAAATAGAATATAATATAAATAATATTATATTAATAATATAAAATATTTAATAGATAAAAAATAATATGCAATATATATATATATAATATATATATATTTAACAAAATCAATATCACACTATATATAAATAGTATATATAATATTTAATACATATAATATAACATAAAATATAAAATATATAAAATAGAAAACATATATATATATATGATATTATATTGATAATATATATAATAAATAAATATATATATATAATATAATGTATACATAATATATAATAAATAAAAATATATAATAAATATAATATATAATATAAAATATATGATATATAGTATATAATATATAAACATAATATGTAAAATAGAGTATATAATATATGATATATAAAAATAATATGTAAAATAGAATATATAATATTTAAAACATAGTAAATAAAAATCAAAAATAATATATAATATAGAATATTTAATATATAATATATAATATTTTAATATATAGTATAAAATATAATCTATAATATACACATATATATATAATATATATATACATGTATATATATAATATACATATATACAAATATGTATATATATATATATGTATATATATATTATATCTATGTATATTCGGCAGGGTTGTTCCAAACATCCCAGGTAGCGGTAAATTCGGTACATGAAAATGACCCCATCGCCTGGGTCTCAGCGATCTCCAGCGCATGCTGCTGATAGTCCTGGATACCCCGGAGAGAATCCCCTGCGATGGTAACCCCAATTTGAACCAACTATAGATCGCAGGGGACCAATAGGTATAGATTTATCTGTAATTGTTATATCTATTATCTATAGTATCTATAATATAGATAACTATGGATAATTATAGATAATAGATCAATCTTATATGATTATAGATCAACTATAATCAAGACATGATTTCCATGATAATTGTAATCAAAACTAACTATTATCAAGGAAACATGATTATAGATCAACTAGATTACAATTTTTGATAATGTTGAAAAACCATCTTCTTAATTACCAGGAGTCTTGCAACCACTGTTCAATTGGCTATTTGAGATGGCTGGCAATGCTCGAACAGGTGTCTCGACAATGGGTTCAGATGAATCAACCCAAGAATCAAACACTAGTTAAAGATGGCATCATCATCAAATGCTGGTTTAACAAAAAAAACATAAACACTATAGAGATGTATAATTATTAGGAAGTCCAAAACCCCGACTGATTTTAGGCTATGGTTATCTATGGTTTATGCTTTCTCAGCCAATAGCAAGCAACATCAAGCAACCATGAATGGTTTGAAACTTCCCTGTGCCTCTTGCAATTGGTTCGGAATCAAGCCCTGCTCGATGGCCGGGCAATCCGTCAGCGATCTCTTCTTGATCCTAAAATGGTCAAAACATGTCAAAACCCAACCGCAACAACCAAGACAAAACAATGGGCAAAACGGGCTAGAGAATCTCATTCGTTGCAGATAATCAGGTCGACAGACGATCCAAGGCAACGGGTTTGGGACGTAGTTGACCTCAACGTGTTGAACAAATATAAAGGTCAGTCAGTGGATCATCCATGGTAGGATGGAACTTTTCGTGTCGCTTGCTATTGGTCCCAATGACTTGTTACAGCACAGGGTCACAAGGTCGTCCAGTGGGGGTACAATGACAACCAGTGCACTGGATGGAGAGTGACGTTTGGCCAAACTTGGGAAACATGGACAGTAAACATTGTCAACCGCTATTTCGTGATGGAATCTAGACTGTAGACAAGTGGGTGTGTATAAATATATGTATTGGAGTAAAATATAATATAATAAAATAAACAAAATAATACAATAAATATAGAATATAATACAAAAAATAATATAATATAATGAATTATTATACAATACAAAAAATATACTATAAAATAATAGAATAGAATATAATATAGTAAAACACAATATAAAAAAAAAACAAATAATAGAATATTTTATAATATAATACAATAAAACCCAATAACATGTAATAAAATATAGTAATTTATTTTAAAATATTTTCTGGTTTAAAATGCAAATATAATACGCTATAATATAGGATAGTATGAAAACAATGTAATATAGTATAGTATAGTTAAAACAAAAAACAAAAAAGAACAAATTCAATATAATATAAAATAATTTCATATAATATATTTGAATGTAAAATAACATAATGTAATAAAATCTAATATGATATAAAGAAAATTAATATGATCTAATATAATAAAGTATCAAATGGTTTAAACCGATAATATATATATATACATATATTACATATATATATAATAAAATACTATATATAATACATATGTAAATATATATGTATTTTTTTGATACATGATGATACATGATTGAAATGCAAAATCTTTTCCACCACCAGCATCATCATCATCATCATCAGCATCAGCATCAACATTAACATTAACACATCATCATCAGCACTAAAAAAATTATCCTATTACTTCCCCCCCTACACTCTTTGGGGTCTCTTGCCGGGAGAATGATTTGCACATACCGAAATGGTGAGATGCCGGGATACCCTCTGGTAAATCACCATTTTTAATGGGTAAATCAACTATAAATGGCCATTTTCAATAG
Source organism: Cladocopium goreaui (assembly GCA_947184155.2). Lineage (NCBI taxonomy): Eukaryota > Dinophyceae > Suessiales > Symbiodiniaceae > Cladocopium > Cladocopium goreaui. Next base: position 781,923 of record CAMXCT020006445.1, read on the forward strand.
CTATGTTTGTTTACCAGAGGGTAGCTGGTTGCGTTGGATGTGGCACCGCCTAAATCTGATGAGCGACCAACAGTCCAGTGCATCTGAGGGCTTGATGGCCCAGTAATGGACGATGGCCACGGGCTCACGGCCATCCCAAAACATCCTACCGTGCGTGACCGCATCGCTACGTGCCCCCAAAATTGGGAAATTCATCAGTAACAATGTCAGTGTATGGTTAAAACATGTTCAATATATGGGATTGTCATGGATTGTCTGAAACTATGGTATGTGCCATATGCCGCAGAAATTTGATGGTTGAGAAAACACAAATCCAAACGCCATGAACATGTGGGCCTGAATGCTAGGGAGCAAACATGTGGTTATGTTGGTTTGACACTGGGGATCTGGAGATATTCATTAAAAAACATGGGGGCAATGATTGAAGAACACACTGTGCTTTTCGGAAGTATCAAGGGCAAAACAACATGGATTGCGTCAACCTAGGATATGTATAGAAGGAAACCATATCAATCAACATGCGGACTCAAAACAAGCAGGAGATATGAACCAAACGTCTGGTTACCTGGTTGCTGGTCGAGCCCCTGAACAAGTCAACTGGGATCATCTTCATTGTGTAGTGCCAACTGACAGAAACCTGGTTAGTTCAGCTTGAGGGTTCCATCCCAACAACGAATTACCACTTTTGGGGGGTTAACGCCCTCTGTTGACGAGCCATGTATATATATATACACTTATACTACTATGTATCGTATTTGCTTGGGGTTGCATTTCACGGAAACATACGGAAACTATAAGTGCGTAATTGCCTTGGAAGTTTTGTTTTTTTGTGGCGATCGATTTGGCACCGATTGCCCAGGATTGCCCAGCAGCTTGATGACTGGAGATTAAGGACCAGTTGAAAACCATGGGAAAAATGATGGGAAAATGGGGGTAGACACTGGAAAGAAAAAATCCGCCGAGCCCGCTTGCAGCAGGGGGAGCGCGTCAGAGGAGAAATTGCAAGCACCAAGGGGCAAGAAGCATTCATCACCATTGACCATCACAGTGTCTGGGACTGGCGGGCCCAACAGTTTTGGAAGCTGGTTTCTAGTCTGTTCAGAAAGCAACGTTCACCCGAAGGCTCCATCCGCCTTCACTCTCCCCTTCACTTTCATGGTGTTTGGGCCGGGCCACGGTTTTGGAGGCCCGGCTGCTACATTCGGAGCTAGTCTCTTACAGCTTCCAGCGGGAATTTGGAGCTAATTTCCTGTCGGTTCACAAAGCAACGTTAGGCACAGGCAGCCGCGGGCCCAAAGACTCCGTCCGGGCTTCACTCTCATGGTGTTTGGAACTGGCGAGCCCACGGTTTTGGAGGCACGGCGGCAGCCGCGGGCCCAGAGACCCCGTCCGGCCTTCACTCTCATGGTGTTTGGAACTGGCGAGCCCACGGTTTTGGAGGCCAAGCTGCTGCATTCGGAGCTAGTTTCTTACAGCTTCCGGAGGCTTGAGAGCGGGAATGTGGAGATCTAGCTTTCAACTTTGTTCCAGGTGCAGCCACCAGCTTGTGAAAAGGCTTCAGGACACCATTCTAAGAACATATTGCAGGCCTTATACTACAAAATAATCAGCGGAGTCCAAGTTTGTAACATGCACTGACTGGTCCAACATGTCACAGCATTCGCAAGATATCCGCCGACCCCTGCCGACAGCAGGGGGAGCGCGTCAGATAAGAGGGGCCAATGATGACCAAGAAGATAGATAGCACAGAAAAGCGTAAAAAGCGCGAGGGAAGAGGCAAGAGCTAGCAAGACATGGAAAAGCAAGCGGCGAAGCCAGCCTTTTGGTGGCTTGCGAGGTTGCTGGCATAGGTGTTTCGGTGTGGCGAAGGCAACGTCTTGGGGGCTTGAAAGCTCCAATTTGGACTTAGTTTCTTGCGCCACAACAGCGTTCACTTTTTCGAGATCACAACTTCCAAAAGTGCTCCGACCCTGGTGTGTTTTGTGCATTTTGACTTGGAAATGTGCTTCGCGCCACAACGGAGCGCACTCTTCGACATCTCAACGTCGGAAAGTGCTCCGGAGCAGAGGTGTTTTCTACATTTTGATTTTGACTTTGAAATGTGCTTCGCGCTACAAGCAGTGCAATTTTTCATCTCTCATCTGGCCAGATGGCTTCGCACCTGCCACTTTAGCGAGCCTACTTTTCGACCCTCCTGAGTCACAAACCATTGGAGACACACAGTGATTCGCGACTTTTCTATCTTTTCGTGCACCCGCATCTTCTTTCTTCTGACTCTTTCTCTTCTCTGATCTTCTTGCTTCTTCCCGGCTCTTGTCTGACTTTTCCCACCTCTGCTTTTCGATATGGCCCTCTTGTCGGAAGTTTCACTTCTAAACTTCCTTCGATTGGATACATTTTAAATGGTTTGTTGCCATGGTGGAAGCACAGAAAGGCAAACGACGAAAAGGGATTGCACACCTGCACCAGCGTCCGTTGGTGCACTACGTTTCACATAGACCTGACCCTCCAGGGGTCGGCGGCAGAGGGCGTAGCCCTTTAATGACTACTGGAAAAAAAGGTTCACTCCTACTCTGTATCATCCCAGACAATGGTTCCAAAGTCACAAAGCCTTGCAATCTGTTTCTGCAGTTTGGCATAGGGACACCTGTGAGTAAGCATATGCGCCATTATCAAATTATAGCGTATGGGGGGGTATGCTCTCCCACCATCCTTGGGGATGTTTTCAACACAGGCATCTCCAACTAAATGGAATACTCGAATGATTTGCCAATGATTTGCCAATGGATGGTTTCCCGCATAATCATTTTGAATGCTAGAGTTCCCACAAAGTATCTTTGAAACACGACAACATGGGCAGTTCCCGTTCTTGCTTGTTTTCCAATCTTGGCTGGTTCCCATGTTCACTTTAGATCACCACGCTGGCAGACTGCTTTGGACACTGTCACTGAATGGATATAACTATGCGACGAACACCTATGAATTGGACTATGGGGCCCCTGTGGGCCCCTGTGGGCCTATGGTGAAATCTCTTCAAGCTGGAACTGCAGCCCCAGTTCAGGCCATGCCATGTCCTATAGTTCCACTTCACAGACCATTTCAATCGACCAGCATTCTCATCGTAGAAGCGATTCCTGGGGGCTGATGGCTTGGGGCCCGGCTCCAGAAACAAGGGCTATTTTTCCAATACCCTCTGGTTTTTTAACTATGATTTAATAGGGATTAACCATGAAAAATGGTGATATATTTTAGAACCCCAAATTGTGTTTTAATGGGATGTAACCACTATAAGTGATGATTTAGTGGTGATTTACCTTCTGGTTATTTAACATAGCTATTATATAGAAAATGGACCATGTATAAATGATGAGAATGATGTAGCTTTTTAAAATTGTGTTTTTCAGTTTGCTACGTTGAATTACCAGCGAGTAGATCTATGTTCATTGGCTAATGTTGCTTTGCTTTCAGCGTTTTGTTTTGAATCCTTTGATTCCATGATTGGTACAAGCGCTGGTGCCATTTCTCTAACAAGATTAAATTATCGATGTCTGTTTATATATATATATGTATATGTATGTGTTTCGCACTTGTAAATCGACAATGTCTGAAAGCTTGTATCTCAGTATAAAGTAGGCACCGAAAGATCGATTATAATCTGAAACACGTTTTTTTGTTATTATTTTTTATATCTTGAAGACCGAATTGATTTCTCCGAAAACTTGTGGTTCATATGTTTTTGTCTTCCTAACTTGGCCGGACTTCTTCCACAAGTTCAGGAACTCTTACAGAATCTACAGTAGATCGCATTATTGACATTACATTTAAGATGTCAAAAGAAGACTGCAACGTTTTATTCAATGCAGTACGTTTTCCTGACCTTCACAACACTACCACACATCAACATGAACAAAATATCCTTATACATCGCCAACATCTTTTATATGTGTTGCGGACTTCAGTATGTTTTGCATACTCGCGGAGGGAATTGAATAGATAAGTTTGATTGACATTGCCAAATGAATTTGGTACTAAATATTCCACAAGTTGCAATTTATACGAACAAATTTTGGTGAACAATGTTGGTTTAGATGCTAAAATTCTGAATGTGTGTTTGATAACAACAATATGTTTGGGACATATATGTGGATTGTTGTGTTTGACGATTTATATACAGGAAATTATATATATATATATATGTAAACCTGGATCCTGTAGACAATTTGATTTGAACACAACAATGACACAAATTTCATAGTATTTACAGTAAAACGTCGATTGTCTCACGGTGGGTTTATCAAATATCAACCTTTGGAATACCAAGAAACAAAGATGTAGATAATTCAACCAATGGTTGGCTGCTTTTGTGTGGCTTTGCAGGTGAAGTGAAAGATATATGAAAATGTCCCAGAGTGGTACTGTAATATCTTTCAAGAGGGGATCCCTTTTGATTCAAAACCACGCAAACCACCAGGGCTCGCCATTTCGCTCTAGTCCAAATCAAGCAGATACCCCCAAAATCAGCCCTTAAAATGAGCCGGTCATGATGCGATTAGAACATGTCCTTTGTTTTTCGGTGTACTTGAGCAGCTACCCCCATCATTTTCATCCACCCCATGGTAAATCTCCAGTTTTCATTCCGAGTTGGGATTCATAGGTGTTGATATTTAAATACAGCTTCTGACATCAGGCCACAAAAAAGAATGTGCTATATTTATATGGGTGTTGACAGATATTTAGATACAGCTTCTGATGTTACCCTCTGGTAAACTAACATAACTTTATGTTCACCTCAATTGCTTATTCTAATGATTTTTAAACTTGAAAAAATGCAAAAAAGGAAACACATGGAAAATCAAAAAGCAAAACTTCAAAACTGGAAAAAAAACGGAAGCAAAATAAATGGGGAAAAAAGGAACGTCAAAAAGGGAAAAGCAACCTGGGAAAAAAAGGATTTGTCCATTTGCATTTTTGTTGCATTTATTTCGCTTTTTCTGATTTGCTTTGTTTTTGCTTTTATTTTGCTTTTTTTTTGTTTTTTTCCAGGCAAAAAGCAACCAAAAAAAACAAATCGAGAAAGCAAAATAAATGCAAAAAAAATGCAAATGGACAAATCCATTGTTTTTCCATATTTTTCCCTTTTTGTCTTTCCTTTGTTTTCCCTATGTTTCCCCTTTTATTTTGCTTTTGTGTTTTTTGGATTTTGCTGATTTGCTTTTTGGTTTTTCCTTGTTTTTGCTTTTGTCGCGTTTTTTTCAAGTTTTAAAAAAGTTAGAAAATCATTTTTTTACAGGGAAAACTCTTAGTTTACCAAAGGGTATCTGTACTTTATATCAGAAACATCCCTTCTTCGTGGCTTCATCCACATCGTTTGGCCTGCACTGCATCCAGCGTTGCTGGATTTTGGTGCTTCGTACACCCCCTTGGATGACCCAAACATGATCATGCATTTTTGATTTAAACAGCGCCTAGAGACAATGGTTAAAATCCCCAATGTTTAAGCGCATGGTGCTACTGAATCCCATGTTTGGTACTTAGAGCAAATATCTTATGCTTATCATATCCCCGGCATTTTTCTGGGCTAAATCTCATCTTAGTTTCTTCATAATTCTAAAAAACCCAATAATGTGGGTAAAACGATGCCATAAACCACCCCTATAAAAATGGTGCTGATTTGGGGGATGGAATATGATTGTTTTACCCACATTATAATCATTATAGTGTTTCAAAAAATTGGTTTTCCATGGTTTTTCCATGGTTTTTCTCCGCTATAAACCTTCTCAGCAGACCAGGATTTTCCGGCGCGACGAGTCACATGACCCCTTGATCCAGGGCAGAGCTGAGCTGGAAGGCCTCAAAACCAAAACGCCGCGCCTTCAAAAGTGTGGGGATTGGCGAAGCTCAACTATGCTATGAATATGGTATATGAATATGCTATGAATAAAGTATGATTATGGTATATGAACATGGTATATGAATGTGCTATGAATAAAGTATGATTATGGAATATGAATATGCTATGGATATGGTATGAATATGGTAAATGAATGTGCTATGAATAAAGTATGATTGTGGTATCTGAATATGGTATGAATATGCTATGAATATGGTATACGAATATGCTATGAATAAAGTATGATTGTGGTATATGAAAATGGTATGAATATGCTATGAATATGGTATATGAATATGCCATGAATAACGTATGATTATGGTATATGAAAATGGTATGAATATGCTATGAATATGGTATATGAATATGCCATGAATAACGTATGATTATGGTATTTTAATATGGTATGAATATGGTATATGAATATTGTATGAATATGGTAAATGAATACGCTTGTGAATATGCTATAAATATGGTATGAACCACATTGGCAAGGACTCAGGACCAAAATCCTTGTTGATTGGCTTATTGCAGGGCACAAGATCACCTGATTTTTTGAAAGGGTGTGTCCTTAAAACAAAATCGTAGGTTTATAACCTATGACTAGCATTGACGAGCTGAAACCTGTCTATGGTTCTATGCCAAAAATGTGTTTTTCAGATGACAAAGCTCCAGCGAGGTTCACCTCGTAGGCAGAAGACTCACCAATCGCTGTTTCGGAGAGAAATGGTTTGATGGAGAATCACGAGACACTGAGCCGAATCATGGGGCCATCTGAAAAAAAAACAACATCCGAAGTCAACGGCATAATCAAAGCATATTAAATATATATATATATGGTATATGAATATCATATATGGTATATGAATATGCCATATTTAAATTCAACACTTATTTCACTTTTGGCCATTGGGTATCTAGATGTAATATGACGTAATATTTTGTCAAACATGCACTTCATTTTAGTTCATCGACGTTGCGTATCTAAGCAGTAAGAAAAAACTTGTTTTGACTCTCCTGACACAGCGACATCAGATCGTTGCTGGAAAAACATGGGATACCAGGCCAACGACTCGATGAACTGTTACGAATTGAGACTCGATATGTGCAATGCTGAACAAACAAATTGCCTCTAAGAAACTCACGAGAAAATACCAAAAGTGGGTTAAATACCAGTAATTTTGAACATTTTTAGAGCAAACATCACTCCCCCAACATTGGGGCCGTTCTGTAAAAAAGTGGGTGACATGTTAAAACCCTAAATGACCAACTCTTTGGATCCAGGGAGTTGAACATCCGGTTTGATCAACCATGACACATTGAACATGAAGTCCAACATCGCAGGCCTCGGACGGACTGTGGGTCCTCACAATTTGTGATATCCAAATCTGGCGACAATCAGCCCCAGGTAGATTCATAACCCATCTGGTTGGTGGTTAATAATGGTTAATAGTGATTAATACATATTAATACCTGATCTAATCAATAGTATATCTCTGGTTGGTGGTTGAGCCTACCCCTCTGAAAAATGATGGACGAATCGTCAGATGGGATTATGAAATTCCCAGCTGAATGGAAAAATAGAGTTCATGTTCCAAACCACAAACCAGATCTCAATGTGGAAACATTGGATCCACAGGAGCTGGAGGTTTTTGTTGCGCGAATTCCACCACTGGCCAAATCCAAAAATCGTGCATGGAAAAAACATCCAAAAACGATTCGGTGAATCCAGACACAGGCAGCAAGCGAACTAATTCGGATGTTGGTAGCCCCAAATTCTTTGGTTTCCCGCGCAGGCGCTCAATGCAGATCGAAGTGATTCACCATTCCTCCAAGAGTATCGGAGAGTATCACTTTTTTGCTTCGGGGGTTGGTCAAAGCCAATGATACCCATTCGAAGGAAGTTTAGAAGTCCAACTTCCGACAATATGGACAGATGAAAAGCAAAGGTGGAGCAGAAAGGAAAGTCGCGAAACACAGTGTTTTCCAACGATTTGTGGCTCCAGAGGATCGAAAAGTAGGCTCGCTAAATCGGCGGGTGCGGAGCCAGCTGGCCAGATGAGAGATGAAAAATTGCACGCCGTTGTGGCACGAAGCACATTTCCAAGTCAAAATGCACAAAGCACCACATCTCCGGACCACTTTTGGAAGTTGAGATGTCGAAAAAGTGCACGCTGTTGTGGCCCGAAACACATTTCCAAGTCAAAATGTACAAAGCATTTCAGCTCCGGACCACTTTTGGAAGTTGGAATGTCGAAAAAGTGTACGCCGTTGTGGCACGAAACACATTTCCAAGTCAAAATGTACAAAACACCACAGCTCCGGACCACTTTTGGAAGTTGAGATGTCGAAAAAATGCACACCGTTGTGGCGCGAAGCACATTTCGAAGTCAAAATGTGAAAAACACCACATGCAAGAACCACTTTTGGACGTTCAGATGTCGTTTCGCGTGGCAGGCGCAAGGGATTGTGGACCTTGTCAAAAGTGAGCAAACCATGAAGGTTTGTAGCGTTTCCAAAAACGATGGCAGGCGTGGGACATTTGAACAGGATCTTGAAAGATGCATTTTCCGTGGCAGGCGCAGTACAAGAGACATGTTCATCAGAGCTGTTAGGAGGTCCGGGCGCTGATTTCCTGAGAAAGGTTGCATTTTGGAGCCTGCGATCTTCAGGAGCCTGAGATCTTCAGGTTTGCTGAGATGATTTTGCGTGACAAGTGCAGCACTTCGTATGACCCGGTAGCACTTTTCCGTGGCAGGCGCAGTAGTTTAGACAGGTGGAGTCAAAAAATCCCAAAACGCAATGGTACGAGGCCGTCAGTCAGCTCTGCACTCAACTTTCCATTTTGAAGACGTCTTGCAGAATTGCTTGGTTTTTGATGTTGTCAAGTGCAAAAATTGAGGAAGTCTCGCTGAATTGCTGCGTTCTTGATGTCGTCAAGTTTCAAAACTGACCAAGTCTCGCAGAATCGTTTCGTTTTCAAGCTTGCAGGTAGATAGATAGACAGACAGAAAGAGAGAGATAGATAGATAGATAGATAGATAGACAGACAGACAAATAGACAGACAGACAGACAGACAGACAGATAGATATGTAAATAGATAGATACATAGATAGATAGATAGGTAGGTAGGTAGATAGTCAGAGAAGGAGAAATAAAGAGAGAGAAAGTTGTTTTTTTCGCGAGCTTGCGGGTTCGTAGGGAATAAGGTCTGCCGAAATGCATAAGACTGAACCAGGTGGACCAGCAGAACAATAAGAATTTCCAGTTTCAATCTGGCCTTGGAAAGAATATTCGTGACACTTTTGGTAAAGATCTTTACGCAGTCTGTACGACTTTAAGCCCGACAAACTCCGACGAACTTAACCTTGCGCGCAAAGATGTCCAAACATTTCCTACGTGTGTTTTGACGTTTTCGCCCCTAAGACGCATGGAAAAACAGCACGCAGAAAGTAAAATCGCATTTTTATAACCAGTTTTTCCACTTTGGCAACAACATTTTCACGTAGCAAATTCGGCCCCGACGAACCCCGACGAACTCCGGCGAACTCCGGCGAACTCCGTTCCTGGGTCATCTCAGAAATGTGATTTCTAGTTTTTTCCTGATTAGTTTTAACCTACCACAAAGCGACACACAGCGCCTGAATGCCAAAGTTCCTTCCCAGCTGCTACCAACAAGGACGGGGTCAGGGTCATACCTTGTGTTCTAGAAATCCCTTATTCCCAACGAACCACGTTGCTCGCGAAAAAAGCCAAGAGAAAGAGAGAGAAAGAGAGGAGACCTCAACCACCTGTCGGTCCATCAGTGGCTTCGCCCTGCCATCCGTGACTCACAGCAATCAACCTCTCCTATAGGTTTCCTATTTTTGAAACTTCCGCCACCACCTTGTGCGGTACTACTAGTATTGTCTACTAAGCATATTTAAATATATTGGGTGGAATAACCATCCATTATATAACCATCTCTTGTAGGGTCCCATCCGGCTACAAGGCATTTCACCCATCACCATATGAAAGATCCAGAGAAAAGTGCCAAACTTTTTTCCCACTCCCTGCCCAAAATGGAAATGTTGGAGCCAAGCAGCATGTCTTTGTTGAGATTCTGCAAATTCATCAGGATGACACCCGTGTTGATAGGTCCCTCCTCCTGATGTCCAGATTTCTTGTACTGGGCTCAATTACCCTCTGGTAATTTAACAGTTTGCTATTGAAAAATGGCCATTTATAGCGGATTTACCGTTTTTAAAGATGGTGATTTTCCATCGTTGTTTGTATGTTTGCCAGAGGGTTGTCATAGGGCTAGTCTAAAATGGGGATCCCCACAGCCATTTTAACAGTTTGTTTCAATAACACAATCTGCTTGGTGCTATACCTACCCCTCTGAAAAATGATGGACTTCGTCAGTTGGGATTATGTAATTCCCAGCTGAATGGAAAATAGAGTTCATGTTCCAAACCAACAACCAGACAATGGTCGAATTTTGGATGATCTGGGGTACCTCCCAATGGTCATAACTTAGGAAACCACCAAAAATGTCCGGAGAAGTTTCTAAATCGACATGGCTAGTCTGAATTATGTCTGAATCATGTCTGAGTCAAACTTGTGCTACAAGGTAAAGTGAAGTTTTGAGCATCTTGATCTGTTCATTCCAAATTTCCATCAACGGCTCCCGGATACAGTACCAAAGATAGAAAAGTAAATAAAAGTCACTATACCATAGTCGGACTTTTCCTCACATCTCTTTTCTGCTGTTGCTTTTTGAAAATTTTGAAAGACCCAAGCAGTTTCATGGCTTCGTAGCAGGGAAAAAACCGCAGCCACTCTCTTCGCACCTTGCTAATCTGTCCAGTGTAAGCCACCTCAGTCCCAGATCAAATCAATTCTGGGAGTGAAACCATTGCCTGCTGTTACATAATACAATCACATATATATATATGTATACGACTCATATGACCAACATATATACAGTAATTACAGTAGATGCAATCAGTGGCAGAAAATGTTTGCATTCTAAGGGGATACAACTAAAGACATGTTCTTAAAACTAGCCTGGTTGTGATGAAGCAGCTGGTCACATGTGGACCCCGACGGCAGCAAGGTTCCTCATCGTTGCCCTGATCTATACCCTCCGGTAATCTAACATGGCAGTGGAACCACCCCCATATCTAGATGATTTTATCATATCTTATCATCAAAACCTCCATGGCTCAGGATTTTCCCAGCTACCCTCCGTTAAACTAAGATAGCTATTGTAAATTGCCATGTTTGATTTACCTATTAAAAGATGTGATTTTCCATAGTTTTTTGTAGGTTTAGCAGAGGGTAGCAATATGGATGACCGAAGGGTCACTTCACTCACCGATGGATCCAGCGCCGGCCCACACGGTGCCCAGATGTGCCCAGACGCCGAGAACTTCTGCGATGGAATCGAAGCCATGAACTCATTCATGCTGACCTGCCGAAATCCACCCCGAAAGCCATGAACAAGCTGCACGGATGGGTTGAACGTCCCCAGTTTGAAACATGCCCGGATGGGATTGGTTTGTGGGGGCGAAAATGTTGTTGATCCAAATCCATATCGAATAGGAACCAGAGTTTTTGAGGACACCATTTTACAGGTTCTTTATGCCTATAAGATCCACATCTAAATAGCTGGTAAATGGATGTTCATCACCTGTTTCAATCGAAAATACCTCTATTCTATCCAGCAAAATACTCGTTGGCAAATGGGTATCCCGAGGATTTTCACAATCTCCCAATCGACCAGTGAGTATTACCTCAACTTAACCAAGCAACACTCAGTTGTCAATTATATATTCCCACACCTGTAATTCGTTGAAACAGGTTGAAACCCCATAAAACCCCAAAATGTTCATGGGTACATCCCATTAAAACTCCTTATTAATGTGTTTATATATCATATAATTTTATATAGGGGTATTCACCAATCAGCAGATGCAGAGTTGTGACTCTAACGAAATGGGCATTTAGATGGAAAAATGATCGTTTTGAATAGGGGATTGACCAGCAAAGAATGTTTGATTACGAGAGGTTATATATATATAGATGAAGAAAACAATGAGGAAGTGGATGGTCAAGTTGAATCAAAAGTCCATGAAACATATAAGTCAGGAATACACAAAAACAATGATGCATCTTTTTGTGCCCACAGAACACAAAAAAAAGAATCTAGGGCCTAGTAATTTTGAGTCAATCCTCAAGTCGTTGACGTTGCACATTCTGAATGGCAATGATATAAGCTAGATCCACCTAGAATTGCGTGGACTATGGTTGCTCCCTTGCACCTGACTGGAGGCAAAAACCACCCTGAGTATCCTTGGATGACCACAACTAATACCGTAACTGGATAGAAACAACAATAGGTCTTAGACATGTCCTGTTGTGTCAAACTTGCTATCGTTGATCCTGATGGAATGTCTGAACATAGGCGAGGCCATTATACCATCCACAAAAAATGCCATATGCCATGGTCAATGTTCATCCCGCCATCAAGGATTCCGCATCGGTAAATTCCTATGGATTGATGACCATCCCTCTGGGTATAGTAGAGTATACCATCCAACTCTTGACTCCGCATTTGGAGGGTATACATGGGCCCATATGGGCCCCGTTTTCAGACACACCCACCGAAAAAATCAACCAGGAAAGGTCGAAAGGTTCCCATTTGGTCGCCGGTGGCAGCGATGGCATCTCAATCCACAGTTGGGTGAGATTACCCCTTGAAGTCAGTCTGTGTACATATACTGTTATACTGTTGTGTGTACTTACACTGAGAAAGGACAACTGCAACGCAAACAACTATTGATTATGACAATGTGTAGTCATGCTTATAATATATATATATATATATTGGAAGGGTTTAAATGTAGGTTCACCCATGTTTATTGCTACCTGTACCTTCAGCGTTCTCAAGCCAAAAGTCCCCTGGCCTTCCGCCACCAAATCACGTCAGTGTCGGTGTACAAGGCATATCTGCGGTCATGCCTGCAGCAACAACCGGAACTATGCTGCAATGATGTGCAATGCACAAGAAGTGAGACCACACAGTAAAGAGACATGAGGTTAAACAGTTGAACTACAAGTACATGCGTCTAAGTATATGTATAATTATGTATATAATGTATGTATAAATATATAATATATCGAACTTACCGTAAAACGTAAATGTAATTTGATCCCCAATGAGAAAATGTCGAAATAGAGGCCGAAAAATCAATAGATCCAATACTATTGGGAAAATATTTACTGTTGGGGGGGAGGAATTACCTTGACTTATAGTTTGCTCATCAGAAAATGTGATTCACTTAGCCATGCTCCAATTCTACCGATGATTTTCGCTGCTGAGGGTCAAGGTAAACGTCCCGAAAACAACACATAACATCTGAAAATTATAAAATAATGGTATGACGTGGTATGCCAGTCAGTTTTAATAAATGATTGTTAGCCAGCATTTGCAGTTCTATCGCATCCGACATGAAATGGGGCGACATGTTTGTTTCCTGAAATAGAGGCATCATCCAAAATCAAACTCTTTGACATCATCCCAAAATGGGGTATACCCAATAGTCAAGCATGGCAATTTTGTTCAATCAAACATTTCGAAGAATTCTCCCAGCAACTTTCATGAAAAGTTCGCCAACAAAAACCAGCCACCTTTTTTTTCACACAACATATTTCCAATGCAGGATCTCAACCAGCAGCGCTTGCGCAACGCGCCTCTCCAGGATGTCACTACGGGTCAGAATGCTTGGAATCTCCAGGCGCGCGAAGGTGCCTGCGAGCAGTTTAAGAAACGTATTCAACACCAAAAGTGACAACCTAGACTGGTTGGTGGTATACCTACCTCAGTTGGGGTTATTATTCCCAGTACATGGAAAAATAACAAATGTTCCAAACCATCAACCAGTATAGAATGAGGTAATCCAGGACGTTGAAATCCTATAGGATCTATGAAATCCAATCCGAACAAAGAACGAACAAAATCACAGTGTGCGGCCTGCAATCCGTCCACTCTTGAGCACTTTGTCTTTTGAACTGTGATGAGTTGTTTTAGCGAAATCGCGTTGTTGTGTTTCCATCCCGCTATGGGTCCTCTTCCCACCAGTTCCGGAGTGTGTGGAGTAAAGTCCCAAAGAGATTTAATCCTGCTAAAATGCGGATCATTTCCGCATCAAAAAAATGGTGTTTACTATAATTTATACATATTTATACTACGGTTGTTCTTCATGGAGACACGGAACTTGACGAAAATCCTCGGTGAAGCCTGCAACGCATTCCGCATCGACGTCCTTGACGCTTTCCCGTTCCAACTTCTCAGTCAAACCTACCGGTGATGGATGGTGAGGGCCACGGCTTCCACCAGTGAAACTGCGGCTAAGGCATCATTTTTTTGTGGTATGTGCAGTTATGGCCATTTATCAGTTATAAGTACTTATAACCCCCATTTATAAAATGTATAATCCCATTTATAACCAGTTATAACTGGTAAATGGCCATAACTGTGGGGTTTTCTGACACACTCTTTTGATAAAGTCGCTCTGATTTGCCCTGTAAGCCATGTCTCAAGAAAGATTGAACATCAACCATCAAGAGATGTGACTCAAAAATGAATGACCGATAGTTTCACAATTCCAGCCATGTTTATAAATAGTTTATCTATGTTTATTTTTTTTTTGGATGCACGTACATGCCGAATGTGTTTTGCGCAGATATTCGGGCTGGAAGTACCCCCAACTTTAAACGCAATTGTTGCCGGTAAAAAAAGGAGACAATCAGGTTTTATTCACTTTCCCAAGCCTCTCCTTAGTCCGTGTTTTGGGTCATGGCTAATCGTGGGTACCCTGCGCTAGGACTGTTTCAAAATCTGGAAGCCCAAAAATCCAGGGTTTATGGTGGTCATAAACTGGCGATGTTGGTGAATCACTGATGAGATAAACTCGTCCTGTCGGCAATGGGGCTCTTGACCCCCCGAATTTTGTTGGTTCAAATCCCCATTACAATCAATTTTATATAATATACATAGATGCATATATGTAAATGTATGTATATATATATATATATACAATAATAAAATATCGTGTAAATATATATATACAATCATATATATATATACACAATCATACATACATATATATGTATGTATGTATGTGTGTATGTATGTATGTATGTATGTATGTATGTATGTATGTATGTATGTATGTATGTATGTATGTATGTATGTATGTATGTATGTGTGTGTGTGTCTGTATGTATGTATGTATGTATGTATGTATGTATGTATGTATGTATGTATGTATGTATGTATGTTCCCGGTGATTGCTTTGATATCCCTAAATCATCATTATAGTGACGGACACTCAGTTAGAACCTCAAAATTTTTCCAAAATTTCATCGCCCCACAGTTAGAACCCAAAAATTTTGCACAGTTAGAACCTTGGTTTGCAAAGGGTTCTAACTCATTAGAACCTTGGTTTGCAAAAGGTTCTAACTCAGGGGGTAACACCAACCAACTATGAGAACCGCATCATTTTCCTGCACGCATCAAATCTTGTCATTTCAATTTGGCCGCTCTGTTGCGGCAATGCTTGCAAACTCTAATCGCCATTCACTTTGGACAAAATGCTCAGTAAGGGATTCATAAAAATGGAGAAAATCAAATTATATGTCCTAAACTAAAATTAACACACACACACATATACATATATATATAAATAAATAAATTACAGGTAGGTTGTTAGATAGATAAAGAGATTTGTCCCGACCCATGGTCCTGGCCAGAGGTTCTTGGTGTGAGCACTTAAAAGGGGCACACACACACACATGTGAGTTTGCTCAACACGGGTTCATATATTGAACTATCTATGATACGGTTTGTTGTATACTTGTGAATATATGTAAAACGGTTCTACGTGTGAGCACGCGCAAGGGCACAGACATATGTGAGTTTGCACAACATGGGTTCATATACAAGACTATCTGTGATATGATATATGTATACTTGTGAGCATGTGTGTGTATGCAAAGAGGCTCTAAGTGTGAGCACTCGCAAGGGCAACAACATATGTGAATTCGCACAACAAGGTTTCATATACAAAACTATTCATGATACAATATATGTATACTAATACTTGTCAATATATGTATACAAAGATGTCCTAAGTGTGAGCACTCGCAATGGCACGTACAAGTGTGAGATTGCACAGCACGGGTTGATATACAAACGTATCTGTCGTGGAATATAAGTATACTTGTGACATATGTATGTATGCAAAGAGGTTCTAAGTGTGAGCACGCGCAAGGGCATAAACATATGTGAGTAGGCACAACATGGGCTCATATACAAATGAATCTGTGATGTGATTTATGTAGTCTTGTCAGTACGTATACAAAGAGGTTCTAAGTGTGAGCACTCGTAAGGGCACAAACAAGTGTGAGAGTGCACAGCACGGGTTGATATACCAACGTATCCGTTATATGATTCTTGATATATGTATACTTGTGAGTATATGTATGTATAGGCCTGTGTATACAATGACGTTCCAGGCGTGAGCACTCGCAAGGGTACATGTTACAAACACATGTCAGCTTGCACAACATGGGTTCATATACAAAAGTATCTGTGATGGAATATATGTATACTTGTGAGCACATGTATGTATGCAAAGAGGTTCTAAGTGCGAGCACTCGCAAGGGCACAGACATATGTGAGTTTTCACAACATGGGTTCACATAAAAAAAAGTATTTGTAATATGATATATGTATATTTCTGAGTATATCTATGTATACAAAGAGGTTCTAACTGTGAGCACTCGCAAGGGCACAAACATATGTGAGTTCGCACAACATGCGTTCATATACAAAACTATCCATGATACGATGTCTGTATACTAATACTTGTGAATATCTGTATGCAAATACTAATAGTTGTGAATATCTGTATGCAAAGAGGTTCTAAGTGTGACAGTGTGAGCACCCGCAATGGCACGTACAAGTGTGAGATTGCACAGCACGGGTTGATATACAAACGTATCTGTGATGGAATATATGTATACATGTGACATATGTATGTATGCAAAGAGGTTCTAACTGTGAGCACTGGAAAGGGTACAGACATATGTGAGTTCGCACAACACGGAGTCATACACAAAAGTATCTGTAATATGAAATTTGTATATTTGTGAGTATATCTATGTAGACAAAGAGGTTCTAACTGTGAGCAATCGCAAGGGCACAAACATATATGTGTGTTCGCACAACGTGGGTTCATATACAAAACTATCCATGATACGATGTATGTACACTAATACTTGTGAATATCTGTATGCAAACAGGTTGTAAGTGCGAGCACTCGCAGGGTTACAATCATATGTCAGCTTGCACAACATGGGTCCATGTACAAAAGTATCTGTGATGGAATATATGTATACATGTGACATATGTATGTATGCAAAGAGGTTCTAACTGTGAGCACTCGCAAGGGCACAGACATATGTGAGTTCGCACAGCACGGAGTCATACACAAAAGTATCTGTAATATGAAATTCGTATATTTGTGAGTATATCTATGTATACAAAGAGCTTCTAACTGTGAGCAATCGCAAGGGCACAAACATATATGTGTGTTCGCACAACGTGGGTTCATATACAAAACTATCCATGATACGATGTATGTATACCAATACTTGTGAATATCTGTATGCAAAGAGGTTGTAAGTGTGAGCACTCACAAGGGCACAAACAAGTGTGAGAGTGCACAGCACAGGTTGATATACCAACGTATCCGTGATATGATTCTTGATATATGTATACTTGTGAGTATATGTATGTATGCAAAGAGGTTCTAACTGTGAGCACTCGCAGGGTTACAATCATATGTCAGCTTGCACAACATGGGTCCATGTACAAAAGTATCTGTGATGGAATAATGTATACTTGTGAGCACATGTATGTATGCAAAGAGGTTCTAAGTGCGAGCACTCGCAAGGGCACAGACATATGTGAGTTCGCACAACATGGGTTCACATAAAAAATAGTATTTGTGATATGATATATGTATACTTCTGAGTATATGCATGTATACAAAGAGGTTCTAACTGTGAGCACTCGAAAGGGCACAGACATGTGTGAGTTCGCACAACACGGAGTCATACACAAAAGTATCTGTAATATAAAATATGTATATGTTTGAGTATATCTATGTATACAAAGAGGTTCTAAGTGTGAGCACTCGAAAGGGCACAACCATTTGTAAGTTTGCACAAAATTGGTTTATATATTATATAAGAGGAATTACGATATAATATAAATATGATTGTGAGTATATGCATGTATGCAAAGAGCTTCAAAGTGTGGGCACTTGCAAGGGCACAAACATATATGTGAGTTCGCACAAAGCGGGTTCATATATAAAAGCATCTGTGATATGATCTATATATATATATACATACTTGTGAGCATGTGCATGTATACAAAGAGGTTCAAAGTTGGAGCATTCGCAAGGGCACAAACAAGTGTGAGAGTGCACAGCACAGGTCGATATACCAACATATCCGTGATATGATTCTTGATATATGTATATTTGTGAGCATATGATATGTATGTATGCAAAGAGGTTCTAACTGTGAGCACTCGCAAGGGCATAGAATTATGTGAGTTCGCACAACACGGAGTCATTCACACAAGTATCCGAAATATGAAATTTGTAAATTTGTGAGTATATCTATGTATACAAAGAGGTTCAAACTGTGAGCACTCGCAAGGGCACAGACATATGTGAGTTCGCACAACACGGAGTCATACACAAAAGTACCTGTAATATGAAATATGTATATTTGTGAGTATACCTATGTATACAAAGAGGCTCTAAGTGTGAGCACTCGCTTCAAAGTGTGCACTGGCAAGGGCAGAGACATATGTGATTTGGCACAACTTGAGTTTATATACAAAAGTATTTATCATACGATATGATATATGCATACTTGTGGATATATGTATGTATACAAAGAGGTTCTAAGTGTGTGGGTTCGCGAGGGCAGAGACATATGTGAGTTTGCACAACATCGGTTCATATACAAGAGTAGCGATAATATTATACATGATTATACATGTATACTTGTGAATATATGTATGCTTAAAAGGGGTTCTAACTGTGAGTGTGTACAAGGGCAGGAGCATATGTGGTATATGAAATGTGGGGTTCTAACTGCGACTAATTTTAAAGCTTCTAACTCTCGGAGTAAGAACCCGGCCAGATGTACGAAGTCCGTTTTTTTTTTCCAAAATAGGTTCTAACTGGGTGTCCGTCACTATACACATGATCTTTTTTTGGAATTGCCACAAAAACCCTTGCTTTGGTTGATCGATATTCGACAGAGAGGCGATCGAGGAAACTGAGTCGATGGAAAATCAGCTTAGCACCTCAGTAAAAAAATGCCGGAAGAATGTTACTTAGTAATGATGTTCATGTCCCATGTGGGGAGAAAATGATAAATGTAGGTCTGTAGATGATGTTCATGTCGTTTCATGTTGGTGAAAATAATGACAAAATTATGGACAAACTTGCATTTTGGGGCTTCAAAACCAGGGAAAATCCAAAATGTGCCGAACTCAGGCATGCTACCTCCTTTGTACCCAAGCAGGCCACTGGTGATGCTGCTGCACAGCTGAGTCACTTGATCTGGTTTCATAGATCATCTTGGGATTGAAAATCTGAACATGGCCATTCTGGAGATTCTGGAAAACCAAGATCCAACATGATCCAAGAGACCTCTCTTCTCCAAGCGTTTCAACCGTTCTTGAACTTCAACATCTAGATCCTCCTTCCGTTCTGGATTGATTTGAGGCTAGGGAAACTAAGGAAACAACCAAACATGTGCTATGTGTTTACTGCTATTCTCTGGTAATCAAAGGTGATAATGGAACATCCCAATCGACGTTTTGGGGAAACCAAACCGTTTATTTAATAATCCCCCGTGGTACCGCTCAAAAGGGTCTAGTCCTGGAAAAAAATGCCTTAAATCGTTTGGTCCACAACCTTTTGGAATTGATTTCCAAAGGGTACAACCCAACAGATTTAAGCCAACAACCAAGTTGCAATTTCCCGGGCAAACAACTTAAAATCCTGTTCCACAACCTTTATGTGGACTAACATGTCTCCTGGCCCACCATTGCGCTGACACAACTCTTTTCCTGGGTCATAACCTTTATGATGATACATGTGTACCTACCCCATTCAGATCGTCAAGTCGATTGAATTGGAAGATCACGACCTTTCAAAAACTGCTGAGGGTTTGGCATAAACACTTTTCTTGTCATATAATTCAAATCCTGGGTCACAGGGTTTCCACCGGCTCCATCATTTTTTTGCTCGCATGCTGTCAAGATCTTTCAAGACGGGGAGATGGATGACACTAGGCTTTGGAGGTCCAGAACTGTTTATCTCTCTCTCTCTCTCTGTTGGAAATGACCAGAAATGATGTGTCCTCTCTACATGATTGTTGATCCCCGTCGGTAAAAAAAAGTGGGGTACAGTCCTAGAAAAAAAATCGGTCTAAAATGATGACCCCTAACCTTTGAGAGAGGTTTTAGAGCTTTAAATTCCTGGCTCCTAACCTCTGAAGCCGAAATCTCACTTCCAACCACCTTTTTGAATTTTCTTTGCTAATTTCGTGGTGCCCAACGTCCAACATCCAATAAATTTACCCCTCTCATATCCAAGTAAAAAAATATTTCCGGGATGCTTGCGTTGGTAACATGCCATATCTTCCCCCCTTCAATCTGATACGGAAAAAAATGAATTCCTGGCACCTGACTTCCCGGCTGACAGCTCGCAGTTTTTCAGAGTCCACGGCTTCACGAGTGCGGTCCGGCAGATGCCCACGGCAATGCACAACCCTTTTGCATGGACAAATGTATCTTCAGGAAAAAACGCCTGTTTTGCAATTTGGCCACACGTTGGAACAAAATTCTTCAATTCGTCCCATCATTTCCTATCTATGGATGGTTGACCTGGTGATGCGATTTTTTTCCTGTGGGGTCAGCCTTTGAAGATCATGCACAAGAATTCGGCCAAAAAAAGGTCCAGCCCCTTGGACTTTATTTTTGACACCTGCGCCTCGGCCTCTTCAAGTCACCTTTTTTTGGTTGGTGAAGCTGAAGATATGTGGTTGTACCCTTTTGCAAGGACAAATGCATTTTCAGCAAAAAACATATGTGTTGTAATTTGCGCGCGCGTTGACACAAAATTCTTGAATTCGTCCCATCATGTCCTATCTGTGGATGATTGGCCTGGTGATGCGACTTTTTTCCTGTGGGGCCAACCTTTGAAGATCATCCGCAAGTATTCAGTCAAAAAAGGTCCAGCCCCTTGAATTTTATTTTTGACACGTGCGCCTCGGCCTCTTGAAGTCACCTTTTTTGGTTGGTGAAGCTGAACATATGTGGTTGTACCCCTTTTGCAAGGACAAATGTCTTTTCAGAAAAAAAACGCCTGTTTTGCAATTTGGGCGCGTTGACACAAAATTCTTGAATTCGTCCCATCATGTCCTATCTGTGGATGATTGGCCTGGAGATGGGATTTTTTTCCTGTGGGGTCAGCCTTTGAAGATTATCCCGCAAGTATTCAGTCAAAAAAAGGTCCAGCCCCTTGGATTTTATTTTTGACACCTGCGCCTCGGCCTCTTCAAGTCACTTTTTTGGTTGGTGAAGCTGAACATGTGTGTCTGTACCCTTTTGCAAGGACAACTGTATTTTCAGCAAAAAAAACATGTGTTTTGCAAATTGGGCGCGCGTTGACACAAAATTCTTGAATTCGTCCCATCATGACCTATCTGTGGATGATTGGCCTGGTGATGCGACTTTTTCCTGTGGGGCCAACCTTTGAAGATCATCCGCAAGTATTCAGTCAAAAAAGGTCCAGCCCCTTGGATTTTATTTTTGACCCCTGCGCCTTGGCCTCTTGAAGTCACTTTTTTGGTTGGCGAAGGTGAACATATGTGTTTGTACCCTTTTGCAAAGTCATGTAAAGAATCATACCCCCTCAAGTAATCATGGTACATTTTTTCCTGGGGTTTGACATTTAGATATGTTCTAGTAAACTCCCATTTGATCCATCCACCTTCAAATTCCTGGCTACTAACCTTGGGAATTCTACAAACTTACCCATTATCAGAGTCATTCATGATTGATTTCCTGATGCCTTACATACACAGACTGATAGATCAACCCCCTCAATCACAACAGACAGAAATTGATTTCCTGCCACTGTACGTCAGGAAGCTTTCAGGAAAAAAAACTGGGCCTTTTTTGGTATGATATTTGATTCCTGGCCCCGTATCATGCCCCTGGACCCTCACCCACTGTCTGCTAGATTTTTGGAAAATAGTGTTTTTTAAAAAGCGTACTGAACCCCCAGGAAAAAAAAACTGGTAGTACAGAGGAGGATATTGTTGAAGAAAACCATACGGAGTTCATAACTGTTCAAAATTAAAATCCAGTGAAGCTATCGGATTCAACCTTTTTACAAACCACTGAAATGCATTAAAAAGTATGATCACAACCTTTATGTAGATCCTACCCTCTCCTGTTCGACAGATTGGCCCAGAGATTTTTTTCCTGTACCCCAACCTTGTTTGGAAAACCATGCAATCCTGGCAAGCAAATCTTCGAAACATATAAAATCCTGTGGTACAACCTTATGTTACTAATCCTGCTTTCCTGGCTCCAACATTTGTTTTCCTGAACCCCAACCTTGCGACATCCATTTTTTGATGATTTTTACCTGACTTGGCATTTTTATTCGCCGAAGTGGAGTCACAGGAAAAAAAATTACCGGTACAACGGGGGATATTTAATAACCGTTTATGAACCGAACCGTGCACTACGAACCGGAAATTTGAACCTAACCGAACCGCATCGAACCGTTACCATACTGTTATAGTGGATTTACCCATTAAAAATGGTGATGTTCCATAGTTATGTTAGCCTACCAGAGGGTATAAATCACATTACCTTTCACAGAAAAAAATCCACTCATCTGTTAAAAAACAGCCATGAAAAATTGCAACCCAACCAGAAGAAAAAAACACAAGCAGTTTTCAAGTGGGCCCATGGATAACTTGCAACATAAATGAGAGGATTGTCCCACTTAGTAAATGGTAATCGAAGTACTTATGACTAAGTTTCAAGTTTCAACATATGAATTCTCCTACCACTAAGTGGTTATAACATCGTTCAATTCCAGTAGTGAATAGGGTAACCGCATTTTAATCAAATGATCATGTACAATTTTTGTATATACACGCACCTTTCAGAAATTCGAGCAACATATCAAGAATTCGCTCGACCAGCTTATTTGCATCGGGAAAACCACGATTTTTTTTCATACCTAGGTTGTATGTATGTATGCATGCATGAATGCATGAATGTATGTGTGTGTGTGTGTGCCTGTATGTTTGTTTGTTTGTTCGTTTGTTTGTATGTATGTATGTATGTATGTATTAATGTAATGTAATGTAATTTAATGTAATGTAATGCAATGCAATGCAATGTAATGTAATGTATGTATGTATGGATGTATCCATCTGCCTACCTACCTACCTACCTACCTATCTATCTATCTATCTACCTATCTATCTATCTATCTACCTACCTACCTATCTATCTATCTATCTATCTATTTAGCTATCAATCTATCGATCGATCTATGGATCTATGGATCTATGAATCTATCTATCTATCTATCTATCTATCTATCTATCTATCTATCTATCTTTTATCTATCTATCTATATATTTATCTATCTACCTATTTATGTTTATCTCTCTCTATATAAATATATCTTTATATCCATGTATCGATGTATCTATATATCTTTGTATATTTGTATCTATATATCGTTGTATATGTGTATCTTTGTATATATGTATAAGTATGTACGTATGTATGTATGTATGTATGTATGTATGTATGTATGTATGTATGTATTTATGCATGCATGTATGTATGCGCATGCATATGCATACGCATATGTGTATGCGTATGCATATGTGTCCATGTATGATATATAATATTTGCCTTATAGTACACTAAATATATATATATATATATTACACACATACTTCCCCAGAGATACTCACTTACCTTCATTTTTTCTGATCCTGTTCCAGTCCTTCTCCGGCACGTGGCAAATTAAATGGGGATCAAAAGCCTGAGGGTTTTTGGTGGCAGTAGAAACCCATGACCAGCTCGGATAGTTGTCTTGGAGATGAAAACAAACAACCAGTTGACACCAGCAACAGAAACGTTGTAGATCGTTGTATGCTAAGAGAAACAACACTATACTTGGTAATGATGGGATAGACTAGTCCTCTAATGCTAGTAACATGTAACATGTATAACTGGTTGGTGGTATACCTACCCCTCTGAAAATATGAGTTCGTCAGTTGGGCTTATGACATTCCCAACTGAATGGAAACGTAAAATTCATCTTCCAAACCACCAACCAATTGATGAATATTGCAAACAAATCCTTTGCAAACATGGGAATGTTCATAAAGAAATATTGGTTTTCCATCTATTGAATCTATTGGATGATTGCAAGTGGAGAATGCTGAGGATATCATGGGGTAATCTTGGGATTTATCTCAAACACCTGGCAGTGGTAACGCAAGGAGAAGTTGTTTATGTTCACCAATCCAACGATATATATATATATATATATATGTATATTTTTATAATATATTATAATTAAAAAAATAATATATATATATATAATACAAGAAGGTGCCCCTAAGTTAACATGAAGTTATGCATGTTATAAGTAAGTTATTGAAGTTAACTTGAAGTTATCTTAACTTATGTTACGGAATTTATAAATAATTTATAACTTAGTTATATCTTTTGTATCTTTTTGAGGGGTATATATTGTGGGTTTGGGATTCGGAATTAAAAAACACCTGCAGAAACAAGATTTGCATGGATTGCCCCGTTTTTCATCTTCCACAGCCATGATTTTCACGGTAAGACAATAATTTTGTCATTTTCTGAGCTCGTCCACGTCGGCAGGCATGCTTTGTGGAGAGAAGACCATTTGATAAAAGTTTTTTCGTTTGTCTTTTCAAATACTCGAGTTGCAGCGGTTCTTGTGCGGAGGGCAAGGATCGAAACGTGCAAGAGCAATTGTCCTTGCCGGCACAAGAAAAAATTCACAATTGCAGCTTCAGCGCGCTGCGCATTCCAAAGCAGCACGTCGCCTTCTTTTATTTCAAATAGATGCACTCTGCAGCGAGAGCTGAGGTGACTACCTTGAATGCCTGTAGCTGCTTCCACCTCTTGCGAAGTAAAGGGGTTGATGAGAGCAAAACCTTCTGGCAAAAACGGTGTTGTGTTGATCATTTCGACCAGACGCAGCAACAGGCGTGGCATGAGGTGGCGACTAAAGGCATCGTCGGATTCTCCATCGACCAGAAACTGATCCACCATGTCAGAGAACAGACCCTTATAGTTTTGGTGTGCCGCCTCCACGCCCCAACAGCTCACTGCAAATTCGAGTTGTTGATACTGCTGTCCAAGATGCAAGCGATGATGATGTTTTGGACGGATGTGTTCGGGCCAAATTTCTGCGAAGAGCTTCTGATGCTTAGCTTGTTCATCAGTTAGCTTCGACCATCCAGTACTGCGGTCGCACAAAACTAACGCGTCTGCGCAGCAGCACAATTGCAGAAAGCATTCGGCAACATTAGCCATCTCCGGCAACTGCAACCACACTGTTTCTGCGATCCAACGCAGTAGTGGCATAATGTTGCGTGTTTGTTCCGCAGAACCTCTGTAGCTCTCCGTCGCAAACAGCGGTTCGCCAAATAAGCGATTAATCTCGCTTTTGCCATTGACTCCAACACGTCTTTGCCAGCCAGCCTCTTTCATGGCTGCACACAGTTCTTCTGTCGTGACATTTGTTTCCTGACGGGCTTTCCCCAGCAACAAGGCGATCTCTGTGTTCAAGATGCCCGTCGAGAAGTAGTTGTGCATAGCATCGTTTAGTGCCATGTCCAATCTAAAGTGTGCTCTCGAGACGGGACAGCCCCACACACCGGCATCATCTAGGCGATAGCCTAGGCAGCGTTCTCTCAATTCCAGTTCCTTTTTTGTTAGCTGCTCCTTCTGTGCCAGCCATGCGACAATTGTGTCACGCAGTTGCGTGCCGTTATATTGTTCCAGAGCACCCAAGTCATGCTCTGCGATGGTGACTAGTGATGGGTCTTTGCTTGGTGCATCGCTGCCACGCATCACGACGTTGGAGCAAAACAAGCAAGGTTTTAATCCTGCACTGCCCTTGGCGCTGAAAGCTGCGCGTTGGCTTTCTCCGTCGCTCAGAAATGCCTTCAAGCAAATTGTTACGGCCATATCCTGCGCCACATAGAATGGCGTATCTAATTCCTCTGCCACCCATTGGCGCACAAAGGCCGCTGTTGCGCCGCCAAGGCCGCCTTTACAGGCTTCCAATTGCGCGTGGGTCAGCGCCGCCACAGGTAGCCATGATCTGCTACTGGCGAAAGTGTCACTCAAAAGAGAAAAAGTGACATAGAATAGGCATGTTTTTTGCCTCTGTAAGGGATTCAAGACATTACCGGACGTGCACTCATCGTGCGCCATCACTGCCTGCAGACACACGCAGCGACGCTGTCGCAGCATGTCAGCAAAGGAATCGCAACGGGCCACCAGCAGAGTCAACATTTTCTTCATGCAAGCCATATAAAAGACTACATCCTTTCTTCCCTCTATTGCGTTGGGGATGCTTACTTCTTGATAGCATGCACGGAAAGGCCCTAGAACCTCGGCAGCTTTTCGTTTGAACGCTCCTGATCTCTGCTTTGGATGTTCTTGACCAGCAAGTAATTTTTTGATTGCATATGCACTACGTTCACTGTATCGTGCCATTGCCTGCTGCAGACCAGCGCGGTCCACCCCATCGTGTCCTTTTGCGAGGGCACTCATGCTGGGGCAAGATTCTAAAAACTATCATGCTGCAAACGGCTGCGAGGTAATGGCTTCAACAAATTGCCCAATGTTGCATAATCTACTTGTCAATATTTATCCCGCATACTACTCTTCCAAGGTCCTAAACAAATCATGCGTGCCAGATATTTTTTCCTTCTATGCGGCTTTATTGTAAAAGCTAAAGTTAAACAGCCAGGTGATACTCCAACGTTTCTAAGAAATCGACCAGCCACAACCATGGCTCTCCTTCGAATGCCTGTGAGTGAAGGGAGAGAAAACGTAGGCTGCTTTGGATCTCTGTCAAGAACATGACACGATTGGGGTGCACAACAGTCCAGACAGAATTTTGTCCGATCTTCGGCATTTTTGCCAGCGGCAAAATTTGCACTGCATCGGTTGAAGTATTCCACTCCAAGAGTACACCGCGAAGCGTGTACAAGCAGCAGTGACAAAAGGACGCCGCGGCAGCGTGATCCTTATAGCTTGGGTTAACAGAAATCTGTGTCAAGATTTCTTTCATCACTTCGATAGCTTCAGCAATGTCATGAAGCCCTGCCTCAGTCTTCGCTGTCGACCGTAGCAACGATGCTACATGTGTCGCCAGCGACAAAGCACAGAGGAGCACCATAGCTTTGCGTGGCTGGAATATAGTCGACCAGACGTGCTGAAGAGCCCAAAATCTTTGAATAGCGTTGATGCATTCTTTGAGGAAATTAAGCAAATGTGTTTCTATAGCAATCAATATTATGTTGTTATAACATGTGAAGAACAATACTTTCAAATACATATATTCATGCGCTGAACGTTCATGCATCTGATAGAATTAGCTAGCAACCCGGGAATCACTAGTTGGCTCACATTTTCTTTTTTCTAAGATAAAGCACGTGCTGCCGATTGTTTCGGAATTGCCATGCAACGAACGACCCCAAAGTCATCAGAACAGCGTATCACTGCTACTGGAATATCCCTGCTCAAGCGTCCCAAGGTGGCTTCCAACAGGCCATGGGCGATCCAAGGTATGGTACGATGAGCTTGGCCACCGTGTTAACAAACACGGGCTGCTTTCCAGGCTGTCGCCAGCGTCGACATGCCGATCACTTCTTAGCCTTGGCCTTTGCCGCTTTCTTGGGCAAGTTTTCTCTGTTTGCCCTGATGAATGCCTGCGCTGTGCGCACGGCAGCGTTCACATCCTTGACCACGGTGTTCAGTTCCTTGTCGTTCGCCAACTCATGGGCGGTGAGCGACGCAAGCGAACTGCCTCGGGCCGTTGCTCCCAGGATCTTGGTGCAATTGCCCACTGCTGAGTCAAGATCCGTCTTGGCAGACTCCAGCTGCTGCCTGCTGGCATCCGGAAGCGCCACAGTAGCGCTGAGTGCTGCAATCTTCTCATTGCAGCCAGCCAGCTTCTCGTGGCTCTTCTTCAGCTGAGGCAGCATTTTGGCAGCCGCAGCACAAGCCGAAACTTCCATCTTCTGTCGCTTCTTGTCTTCCTGGCGTTGCAATTTCGCTTGCTGCTGCGCTTCTTTCTTGTCTTCGGGCGTTTTTCTTTTCCTGCCAGTCTGCAGATCATCCATCGCCATTGGCAGATCCACCGGCGCCGACAACGGGGCGGCAGGCTGCGACCTCGCCAGCGCTCTCTCCCGAGCTTCAGACTCCATTTGAAGAATCCGCTGCTCGGTGACAGTGTGGATGCGCTGGGTGCTGGTCGATTCAATATCGACCTTGTACTAAGACCACAAAATGAAGATATTTTCACTTTAGGCACTTAATGAAGATATTAGTAGTTATATGAACTTATTATAGAAGTGTTTTTCTCTATTTTTACTTATTTTCACTTATTTTTCAATGTTTTTTTGATGATCAGAATTGATTATAGACGATGCATTTTTCTGTTATATATTTTTTGAAAATAGTTGTCGACCTTTTTGTTTCCTTTGGAATATTTTTTTCTTGCCTTTTTTCATTGTTTTTCTTCATTCTTTTCAGGCATCATCCTTTTAGAAATCACCCTTTTCAGGATTTATCCTTTTCAGGAATTATCCTTTTCAGGACTTATCCTTTCAGGATTTTTTTTATTCAGAATGAATCCTTTTCAGGAACTATCCTTAACAGGAATCTTTCTATTCAGATTGATTTCATTTTCAGGAACAATGCTTTTCAGGAGTTATCTTCTACAGGAAATGGTTCTTCTACAGGAATATGCGCGGCTGCGAGTGACACAAAGAATCTTGAAGTACATCTGTGGAGAAATCATTCAGAGGCAAAAGGAAAAAAACATATAAAGGATGCTTCTTGGAAAGAACAATTGCTCTTTTGATGTGTCTTCCTCAATTGTATACGACTGCCCAGAATGAGATCTTTCACAACATGAGGCTTCGGTTACTACTTCCAAACTACATAATTCAGGGATGAAGATGGATACCTGATTTGGAAAATATTCTATTATATTTTTTTTGTTGGTAAAAGTTTTAAAGCTAGCTGGCTTGCTTTTTGTTTTGAAAATGTATTTTCTATAATTGCTATTTTTGTTTTATTGTTCATATTGTTCTACAATTTACTTTCTTTTGATTTCGCGTACTTTGTTCATACGGTTTTTTCTCAATTTTTGCTGAGATTATTATGATTTGCTACATACTTGGTATTATAAATACTTTGTATATTTACTTATCCTTTTTTTCTCTATAAATATTTTCTGAATTCTCTGAATTTTTTGAATTTTTTGAATTTTTTGAATTTTCTGAATTTTCTGAATTTTCTGAATTTTCTGAATTTTCTGAATTTTTTGAATTTTCTGAATTTTCTGAATTTTCTGAATTTCCTGAATTTTCTGAAATTTCTGAATTTTCTGAATTTTCTGAATTTTCTGAATTTTCTGAAATTTCTGAATTTTCTGAATTTTCTGAATTTTCTGAATTTTCTGAATTTTCTGAATTTCCTGAATTTTATGAATTTTATGAATTTTCTGAATTTTCTGGGTTTCTGAATTTTCTGAATTTTCTGAATTGTTTTCCTTTTAATTTAAATTGTAAATTCTGAATTTTCTGAATTTTCTGGGTTTCTGAAATTTCTGAATTTTCTGAATTTTCTGAATTGTTTTCCTTTTAATTTAAATTGTAAATTCTGAATTTTCTGAATTTTCTGGGTTTCTGAAATTTCTGAATTTTCTGAATTTTCTGGGTTTCTGAATTTTCTGAGTTCTGAATTTTCTGAAATTTCTGAATTTTATGATTTTTCTGAATTTTCTGAAATTTCTGAATTTTCTGAGTTTTCTGAATTTTCTGAAATTTCTGAGTTTTCTGAATTTTCTGAATTTTTTGAATTTTCTGAATTTTCTGAATTTTTTGAATTTTCTGAATTTTCTGAATTCTATAAACTTTCCTTTCCAGGAAGTATCCTGCAGAGAACTATTCCCTACAAAATTTTTCCTGTTCCAGGAAGTATCCTGCAGAGAACTATTCCCTACAATTTTTTCCTTTCCAGGAAGTACCCTGCAGAGAACTATTCCCTACACAATTTTTCCTTTCCAGGAAGTATCCTGCAGAGAACTATTCCCTACACAATTTTTCCTTTCCAGGAAGTATCCTGCCGAGAACTATTCCCTACAATTTTTTTTCCTTTCCAGGAAGTATCCTGCAGAGAACTATTCCCTACACAATTTTTCCTTTCCAGGAAGTATCCTGCAGAGAACTATTCCCTACAATTTTTTCCTTTCCAGGAAGTATCCTGCAGAGAACTATTCCCTACAATGTTTTTCCTTTCCAGGAAGTATCCTGCAGAGAACTATTCCCTACAATTATTTTCCTTTCCAGGAAGTATCCTGCAGAGAACTATTCCCTACAAAATATTTTCTTTCCAGGAAGTATCCTGCAGAGAACTATTCCCTACACAATTTTTCCTTTCCACGAAGTATCCTGCAGAGAACTATTCCCTACATTTTTTTCCTTTCCAGGAAGTATCCTGCAGAGAACTATTCCCTACAAAATTTTTCCTTTCCAGGAAGTATCCTGCAGAGAACTATTCCCTACAATTTTTTTCCTTTTCAGGAAGTATCCTGCAGAGAAATTGTCCCTACATTTTTTTTTCCTACCATTTTATTTTCCAAATAGGCGCCTTCAGAGAATTGTTCTTTAGCAGCATATTCCTGTTCAGGAAGGTTTCTTCAGAAAAGTAGTGCTCTGAGACAATATTGTTCCGTCGAAAATCAACATTCCTGTGAATCTATCAAACACACATAAAAATCAAATTTCACTTCTTATCACTTATTTTCGCTTATTTTGGCTTATTTTTGACTAATATTCTACTATATTTGCTTATATTTTCCTTATTATGTTATAAGTTCACCTAAAAATTTAGTGGAACTTATAACAAAATATTTTTGAAAAAACAATTTGAACAAGATATTAGAAGGATAATAGTAACTTATAGTATACTTATAAATTCATTAAGTGCCTAAAGTGCAAATATTTGCATTTTGTGGTCTTAGTAGGTGGCACCCAGCAGTGGATGATCGCGCCTTTCGGCGCTCGCCTCAATCGCTTCAGTGTTGTATCCTTTGAGCTCCCAATAGCTCAAGGGCTGAAACTCGCCTGTTTCTCCTTCTGTTGAGACGCGGCTTGCGCTCTCGATCATGGACTGCTTCAAGATTCCGCGCGCCTGCGTGTAGCTGAGGCGCTTATCTACCGCATTCATGCGAGCAGCCTTGCAGTCTTGAAAGAAGCTCACAGAGTCAGTTTCAGACAACACCGACTTGAGCTCCACTCCGTGTCGGTTGAGCTGCGTCAGGACCGCATGGCAAGCTTTGCAGGTCCAGCGCAACTCAACTCTCTAAATTTTTCTTGGCACAGAGCGTCCGAAGGATCTGTTTCAGCATTGCAGCGACGACACGTCACCGTCTTTCCTTCCTCAGTCTCAGCAGACTCAGGCTCAACGGAATCAGGTGCGCCTGGAGCGTCAGACGGGATCTCGTCCACCGCATGCGCACCTTCCGCGGTAGCCTCGGTCTCCACCTGCGTTTCCATCGCAGCAATGTCAGCTGTCACCGCGGCCATGGCGTGCTAGCTGCTAGACACGCTTTCAGTACAAGCGAACACCGTTTGAGACGCCAAAAACCTGAGAAAACATAAATATCTGGAAACACAAAGAAACACATTCCTCATACACACGCGTTTCCTACCCTTGGGGGAGGTTACCTCGGAAACACAATGGCGTTTCCTAGAACATGTTACACTTTAGACCGGAAACACATCCGCGTTTTCGATATACACAAGAAACACATCCAATATTCAGGAATACCATGTCATGAGTGGAAACACATTCCTCATACACACGCGTTTCCAATCAAAAGTATCACGTGTGTGCTGTATACACATGCGCGTTTCCATATTATATCATCTTTTCATGGGAAACACAAAAGCGTTTCTGGGTTTTCTCTAGTCTTTTGAAAGAAACACATCCGCGTTTCCCAGTTTCCCCCGACCCATGTATCGCATGGTCTATTTTCCGCAGATCAGCTAGTGACCTGGTCAGTTCTGTGCTCAGTCTGTACAAAAAGAATTCCCAGCCCATTCCGGAATCATTTCTCAGAAGCCACAGCTGTCGGCTGTCTCCATCGCTGTGCGCAGCAGGGCGTTGAAGTAGGCCATGCGGCGCTGATCAGCGCCTCCACCAGAGCTAGGCTGCGCAGCTGCAGGTCCACCGGCCTTGGCCTTTGCAGCTGTACCTTGCGCAGCCCCCGGCTTCTCAGGCTTCTTGGCCCGCTGTTCCTCAGCGGACTTCTTCGCGGCATCCGGCGGGGCAGATAGCTTCTGCGCCCCAGGCTTCGGCTCCTCAGACGCCGACGAGTCATCATAAGTATAGGTATACTCAGATGACTCCGCTGTCTCCTTGCCAGCCTCACGGCGTTCCACATTGCGCCCGACACCTTTTTCTTTGGCATCCTTCTGTTTGCTTCCTCGCATGGTCTCTGGGCGACTTTGCTTACGCCGATCAGAGGCAGCAGGGTGGGGTTCTCTTTCCACCGTAACCTTTACATACCCCACATCATCGCCATCCCGTCGGCGCTCACGCCTGCGGCGTTCTGTGTGCTGATGACCTTCATCCTTGCGAGAGCGGCCATGACTTCTCTCACGCGTGCGCTCGCGCTCGCGTTTTTCATTCCATTCATCCCCGCGCACGGAGCGACGCTTTCCCGCAGGAGAGCGTCCACGATAACGCTGATAGCCCGCATCAGACTGCTGGCGCTGCTGAACAAAATGTTCAGCGCTACCCGAGGATTTGCCCTCAGGGGGTGGGCCATTTGGCTCGTTGGGCCTGTCAGTCAGCCTGACGCCCTGGCTGGCGTTCCACTTTTGCCATGCTTTGTTGATTTCGTAGTCAGCCAGTTGCAGGCATTCTTCCTGGGTGCCATACCCTCGGTTGTACAGGCGGCGAGCACGACAGTAGCGCGAGTCCCAGTGCTGATCGCGAGCTGTCTTGTTGTCCTGAATGACTCTGTAACATTCAGGACACTCAAAAGTCCCTGGTGTCCCAGCCGTCCGGCGGTTCCGAACGGCACCGCCACCGACCGAACGATGCCTGCTAGCACGGGACTTGCCACCGTCGTTGTCGTCGAACCAACCTTTCCACTGCTTGGGCTTCTCACACTCTTCCGAATCAGGCGGCGCCGATGGCGCAGCAGGCACCGATAGCTCAGGCGGTGCCGAGGTCTCGGGCGGCGCCGATGGCGCCTCCGGTGTCTCCTTCACCGGACTCTTTGAAACTGCCTCTTCCCGCCTGCGGCTTGGGCTGCGTCGCGCAGAGCGACTACGCGAAGCACTGGACGACACCATGATGTGGTCCGACCTGCGGCAGGCAGCGTGCAAAATCAAGTATGTTTGAACATATTTATCATGGGGAATGTATCAAGGCAATATATATATATATTATTCTTTATAATATATATATATATATATATATAGTCTAATATCTATATATAGAAAAAAAATTGAACGAAATATCAACACACGAGGTACGCCGCATCATGCAGTCGACCGATGAGCTTGCCCGTAGGCTAAGCTTTTCAGCTGGCCCGGAGGCGCAGCCTATGATGAACTATAGCCCTTAGGCTAAGTTACACAGCTTGCCCGCAGGCTAAGCTTGTTAGCTGGCCCGCAGGCGCAGCTGGCTAGCTTGCCCGTAGGCTAAGCTTGTGAGCTGGCCCGTAGGCTCAGCTTATGAGCTTGCCCGCAGGCGAAGCTTGTGAGCTGGCCCGCAGGCGCAGCTGGCCAGCTTGCCCGTAGGCTAAGCTTCCATTCTTGCCCGCAGGCAAGTTAGCCATAGAAGCTATATTACATAACTACATATATCTATTTTATTTATTCCCGTGCGCCCCAAAAAACTCCCGGCCTCGCAACAACGTGATCAGCCGCAAGGGAAAGCCACACTGAGCTATATGGATTTGAGCCACAGCGGCCACAGCCATGGAAAGTGAAGCAGCACAAAAAGAAACCGCAAAGAACCCCCTTATGGAAGTTAGATTTAGCACAAATTCAATAGATCCATCAACCGCGTACCACCCCCCGAATTGTTTGCATTTCCTTCTGTGCCTATGTCAAAATTGAGGCTGCACTCAAATCGCAAATAGCTTTCGCATTTCAGCCATATAGCAACATTTCCTCAGTCATCTAAATCGCACAGGTACAGATACATGCGCGCCACGCTAAGCGTCTCCTCTGCAGACTCTCTGTGAAGCTCAGGATCCGAGCGCAAGGCATCGGTCAAATCGACAAGCTTCTGATATATGGGGTAATCATCCAACTCATTGAAAACATCTGCGCATGCAACGCGTTCCTCAATTTCCGTCATACATTCTTTTGCTGCAGCATGAACCGTGCGTCGCCACCCTAAGAGAGCGGGGATGGGCTCCTCTTTCTTTTCCTTATCTGCAGGCAGCGTTTCTGGAGTGACTGGTGCAACTTCCTGCGGCTTTGGATTGAAAAAGTCATCAAGAGACTTGCAAGTAATTTCCAACCGCTGCGGTCCAGTCACGACCGCAATGCTGCCGTCCTCGCGAGTGGTCAAAGTGACCCCCTTCACTTCCATCGAGCCGGAAGCCGCCATGACGCCTATAGCAAAACAGAATCTACACAAACAGGGCCGAAACACCTACCACAGAAAGAAAAACAATTACGAGTGCCAGCGGTAGATGCAAGAGAAAGAGATGCATATAACCATGCTGTCGCTTTCGATATTCTAAATGCATTTCAATCTATATTTTATATATCTACATGAAAAAAACAGCCACAAAAACTATTGAAACGCAACTTTTACAGGGATGAATCTAAGAACTCCAATATCCAAAACTTGAACACGGATCTAAGCCAGCGTCAAATCTTTCAGGACAAAACCTCATACCCTTGCTTCTTCCAGCAAGAAGGGCAACAACCTGGCGTGTGACGGCACGTCGAGCAACCGTTCGGCCGCAACTTCACACGCTGTGCTTTGGTGACACTTTTCTTCGCTGATGTCTTGACCTGCTTGGCTGCCTTCTCCGCAGCTGGCTTTTTCATGCGGGCAACAGGTTTTGCCTTCTCTGAAGGCAAGTCAGCATGAGAGCTGGCAGCAGCTGCAGGTTTTCTCATCTTGCACAACTGGGTCTCTGCCGCCGCCGGACGCTTCAAAGCGTTGGGAGGACGGCCTCGTTTTTTCTGTGGCTGCGGTTTTGACGTGTCAAGATCGACGCCATAGTGAGCGCGTGCCAATTTCTCCACGCTGGCAGCAACTTGGCTTGGGGCTTGCTGCACTGCCTCTTGGTGCAAAACACTTTCAAGTGGTTGCACCTCTTGTTGAACACTTACCATTGCTGGCGCCTCTTGAAGGACATCTCCTGTCAGCGGTGTCGTGTCGGGCGGAGCTTCAATCCCTTTACGTGGCACAGCAGGCGCCCCAGGTTGCGAATGCGACGGCAGCGCATCCATAATGGCCAGCGGAGCTGGTCCTGCTTCTGGGGAAACTACAGCAGGCACCGCACAAGTTGCAGAAGCTTCATGCCTCTCCAACAAGTTCTGTAGTTGACGATTCTGTGCGCCACTTGCCCGCTGCGTTCCATCTCTTGGAAAAAATTGCAAATTAGTCAATCCTCCGTTATTCTGCAGCATAGGCGCACGCAACGCGGCAGATGCGACAATAGCAGCAGCTTCCACAAGCTGGCTCGCAGCAGAACCGCTTGAACCAAACGGCACAGACTGTTGCATCTGCCGTTGCAAGGTCATCGCCCTATGCGTAGCACGCAAAGGAATGCCCCGGGAAAGTTGCATCACTTCGTCCACATTGACAGTCTCTGGCGGTGCGACAAACGCAACGCTAGCTAAATCCCGTCGAACAACATCAGGTAACTCAGCAAAAGCAGACGGTAACACTTCCAAATAAAGTCCACCGGGCAACGCCAAACCCTGCTGCGTGGCCCGAACGGTATTCATCTTTAGCACAGTCTTAAGAGTTTGCAAAGCAGCAGCCAAACGACTTGCATCCCTTTCACTGCGACAAATCAGAGCACACATCAAGGCCATCGTCGGCTCTGACGGATGCCTGAGCCCCAAGACATTGACCATGAAACGAGTCAGTCTTTCCATTCGATTCATCTGTGGCAGCGGGGGCGATTGTTCCAAGCATCCCCAGATCTCTTCCGTCAAATAGGACGGAAATGTCCGAAAATCCTGCATGCTGGCACGTCTTCCTGCTACATCCGCCGGATTCGCCATTCTTGGCGCAAAACCGCCAAAAACTAAGCCGAAAACCTGCTCTCGGACGACCATCGACGTGATGCTCCAAATTGAGGTATGCCAAACCTAACTTTGCTAACTTCTTTATATCTTTTTTTTATGTTGATGTGCTACGTTACTTATAACTTACTATCTTACTTATAACTTCAACATGAGTTACAATACTTATAACATAACTTACCCCCAGTTATAACTTAAGTTATCCCTATTTATAACTTAAGTTATAACTTGGGGGCACCTTCTTGTATAAAAAGAACAAAATATATAATATATAATAAATAAAAGAAAATACATAGTATATAAAATATATTGAAAATACAATATATGTAACATATATAAATATTTATGTATAATATATGTAATATATATATAATATTTTATATATATAATATAATAAATCAAAAATAGAATATATATATATATATATATATATATATGATGAATATATATATATATATTATATTATATATTAAATATTAAATATTAAATATTAAATATTATATATATATATATTAAATAATAGATCTTCTCACATCTTCTCACACCTCCACTCACATCTTCTCACATCTTCTCACATCTTCTCACATCTTCTCACATCTTCTCACATCTTCTCATCTCCTCATCTTCTCATCTTCACATCTTCTCATCTTCACATCTTCTCATCTTCACATCTTCTCACATCTTCTCATCTTCTTCTCACATCTTCTCACATCTTCTCACATCTTCTCACATCTTCTCACACCTCCACTCACATCTTCCACTCACATCTTCTCACATCTTCTCACATCTTCTCATCTCATCTTCTCATCTTCTTCTCCTCTTGCCCTCTTGCCCTCTTGCCCTCTCCTTCTTTTCTATTTCTCTTTTGAAGGCGGGAGCAGGGGCAGTGCCAACGAGACGGCACGAAACGCAACCCTTTCGCACGAAATGAGGGTCGATCGTCAAAAACTGAGGTAAAATTGCGATTTGACTTGTCCTGGAGCAACCCGTTCGCACGAAATGAGGGTCGATCGGCAAAAACTGAGGTAAAATTGCGATTTTACTTGTCCGGAGCAACCCTTTCGCACGAAATGAGGGTCGATCGGCAAAAACTGAGGTAAAATTGCGATTTGACTTGTCCCGGAGCAACCCTTTCGCACGAAATGAGGGTCGATCGGCAAAAACTGAGGTAAAATTGCGATTTGACTTGCCCCGGAGCAACCCTTTCGCACGAAATGAGGGTCGATCGGCAAAAACTGAGGTAAAATTGCGATTTGTCTTGCCCCGGAGCAACCATTTCGCACGAAATGAGGGTCGATCGGCAAAAACTGAGGTAAAATTGCGATTTTACTTGTGCCGGACTTGTCTGTGTGTAAAAGCGCCTGTGTGTAAAAAGCGTTTGTGTGTAAAAGCGTCTGTGTGTAAAAGCGTCTGTGTGTAAAAGCGTCTGTGTGTAAAAGTGTCTGTGTGTAAAAGCGTCTGTGTGTAAAAGCTTCTGTGTAAAAGCCCCTGTGTGTAAAAAGCGTCTGTGTGTAAAAGCGTCTGTGTGTAAAAGCGTCTGTGTGTAAAAGTGTCTGTGTGTAAAAGCGTCTGTGTGTAAAAGCTTCTGTGTGTAAAGGCGTCTCTGTGTGTGAAAGTCTCTGTGTGTAAAAGCGTCTGAGTGTAAAAGCGTCTGTGTGTCAAAGCGTCTGTGTGTAAAAGCGTCTGTGTGTAAAAGTGTTTGTGTGTAAAAGTGTTTGTGTGTAAAAGTGTTTGTGTGTAAAAGCCTCTGTGTGTAAATGTGATTGTGTGTCAAAGTGTCTGTGTGTAAAAAGCGTCTGTGTGTAAAAAGCGTCTGTGTGTAAAAGCGTCTGTGTGTAAAAGCGTCTGTGTGTAAAAGTGTTTGTGTAAAAGTGTTCGTGTGTAAAAGCGTCTGTGTAAAAGCTTCTGTGTGTAAAAGCGTCTGTGTGTGTGTAAAAGTCTCTGTGTGTAAAAAGCGTCTGTGAGAAAAAGCGTCTGTGTGTAAAAGTGTTTGTGTGTAAAAGTGTTTGTGTGTAAAAGCGTCTGTGTGTAAAAGCTTCTGTGTGTAAAAGCGTCTGTGTGTGTAAAAGTCTCTGTGTGTAAAAGCGTCTGTGTGTAAAAGCGTCTGTGTGTCAAAGCGTTTGTGTGCAAAAGCGTCTGTGTGTAAAAGTGTTTGTGTGTAAAAGTGTTTGTGTGTAAAAGTGTTTGTGTGTAAAAGCCTCTGTGTGTAAATGTGTTTGTGTGTCAAAGCGTCTGTGTGTAAAAAGCGTCTGTGTGTAAAAAGCGTCTGTGTGTAAAAGCGTCTGTGTGTAAAAGCGTCTGTGTGCAAAAGGGTCTGTGTGTAAAAAGTGTCTGTGTGTAAAAGCTTCTGTGTGTAAAAGCCCCTGTGTGTAAAAAGCGTCTGTGTGTAAAAGCGTCTGTGTGTAAAAGCTTCTGTGTGTAAAAGCGCCTGCGTGTAAAAAGCGTCTGTGTGTAAAAGCTTCTGTGTGTAAAAGTGTTTGTGTGTAAAAGCGTCTGTGTGTAAAAGCCTCTGTGTGTAAATGTGTTTGTGTGTCAAAGTGTCTGTGTGTAAAAAGCGTCTGTGTGTAAAAAGCGTCTGTGTGTAAAAGCGTCTGTGTGTCAAAGCGTCTGTGTGTAAAAGTGTTTGTGTAAAAGTGTTTGTGTGTAAAAGTGTCTGTGTGTAAAAGCTTCTGTGTGTAAAAGCGTCTGTGTGTGTAAAAGTCTCTGTGTGTAAAAGCGTCTGTGTGTAAAAGCGTCTGTGTGTAAAAGCGTCTGTGTGTAAAAGCATCTGTGTGTAAAAGCGTCTGTGTGTAAAAGTGTTTGTGTAAAATTGTTCGTGTGTAAAAGCGTCTGTGTAAAAGCTTCTGTGTGTAAAAGCGTCTGTGTGTAAAAGTCTCTGTGTGTAAAAGCGTCTGTGTGTAAAAGCGTCTGTGTGTAAAAGTGTTTGTGTGTAAAAGTGTTTGTGTGTAAAAGCGTCTGTGTGTAAAAGCGTCTGTGTGTAAAAGTGTCTGTGTGTAAAAGTGTCTGTGTGTAAAAGCCTCTGTGTGTAAAAGCGTCTGTGTGTAAAAGTCTCTGCGGGTAAAAGCCTCTGTGTGTAAAAGCGTCTGTGTGTAAAAGCGTCTGTGTGTAAAAGCCTGTCTGTGTGTAAAAGCGTCTGTGTGTAAAAGCGTCTGTGTGTAAAAGGGTCTGTGTGTAAAAGCGTCTGTGTGTAAAAGCTTCTGTGTGTAAAAGCGCCTGCGTGTAAAAAGCGTCTGTGTGTAAAAGCGTCTGTGTGTAAAAGCGTCTGTGTGTAAAAG
The DNA here is from genome assembly GCA_947184155.2 of Cladocopium goreaui. Lineage (NCBI taxonomy): Eukaryota > Dinophyceae > Suessiales > Symbiodiniaceae > Cladocopium > Cladocopium goreaui. The sequence continues at coordinate 821,863 of CAMXCT020006445.1, forward strand.
AGCCTGTGTGTAAAAAGCGTGTCTCCATACTAACAACAGAAGACTCTGCTCCTCTACGCTCTCGGGCCATCCGTCGTCTAGTTAATTGGACAACTCACTATAAATGGCAATTTTCAATAGCAAACTGTTAGTTTACCAGAGGGTAATTTCAATGTGAAATAAATGGAATCCACTTCATCCTGGCAACCCCTTCGATGCCAGCTGATCCAGTCCCTTCGAAAAATGGCTGAATCAGAAAACACTTTCTGTGCCCTGCAAGGTCTGAAACACATACACTCTGGTGATTTGTTGCAGTTTGCTATTGAACATGGCCATTTATATAGTTCGTTGAATTACCCTCTGGTAAACCAACATAACTATGGAAAATCACCATTTTCAATGGGTAATTCCACTAGAAATCACCATTTTCAATAGCTATGTTAAATTACCAGAGGGTACCCGCTAATAGCATGGTGGATCTTAACCCATCGTCAATCCAATCCCATCATTTCCAGGAAAACCAGGTGCCATCGCGGCCCTGTTTTAACCAGGTGATCTGCTAGATGAACACCTGGGATCTAAGTGTTCTACAGAGATATGCCTTGACTTAAGATGGACTTAGGGGCTTTATCAAAGGACAACATGAAAATATACAACAGATTTCCAATGATTTGGATGTCAAGGCATATCTCTGTAGATGTCAACTTTTGCGGATATCATACTGAACGTTTGTAAATATAATGCACAGAGAACAATATCTTAAACAAAACACATCCTTAATTTGTTGTTGGTTTCATTGGGCAACGTCATCCCAAAAAGTTTCATGATCGCCAAATCAACTGGGGTTTTAATGAGTAATTCTCTGGTGAAAAACCTGGTTGTCTACTGGTGAATTCCGGAATCTTGCTGCTTAAATCGCCACTCTTGAATCCAATTCTCTCTTCTCAATGATCAAAACATGGAGGGAAAAAACAACGACATTTCCTGGTGAATTCTCCATTCGCTGGTGGGTTTTTATCGCATTTCCGCCGTTCTGCCATGGAGCCCAGCTTTGAGTCTCATTCCAGGAGATCAGCCTGGGCTGCTGTGCGCTGTGCATAGACAAATAAAAGTATACTTTCTTCCAGTGATCCTCACCAGCTTTTTTTTCTATTTGACGCATCCGACATTATATCTGGCATTTTATCTAGCAAAGGCGGAGGAGGCGGAGGCGGCGGAGGTGGGACCCTCACTTGGCAGGTGGGGGAAAAGCCAGGTAAACGTATTGTATAGAGTACTCGAGTGCCTCTTATGCAGATGTATGTACATACGCATATGTACAGTATATATATATACTGTACACATGTCTATTATACATATTAGTTGATTTATCGAAGCTTTGACACACATACCTAGATACTACTTATACATACCCGCACAATGCCCTGTGTAGGATACAAAGGATACAAAAATGATTGAAGGTATTGACATGCAATGGAACGGAATGCCGTGTATGCATGCACAAAAACAATTTAGCTATCTATGTATGTATGTATGTATGTATCTATCCACCCAGTCATCCATGCATCCATCCATCAATTCATCCATCAATCCATTCACCAGTCATATATGTATGCACCACCCAGTCATCCATGCATCCATCCATCAATTCATCCAATCCATTCACCAGTCATATATGTATGCACACATTTCACATATCTCTAAATATACAATATATATATAAATATACTAAATATATATATAATATATATATATAATATAGTACAACACCCATAGGTTCATAGATTAAACATCAATTTAATGGGCGGTTGAGCCACCATGGAATAGACAACCCATTGGTCATTGGTGGTACAAATCTCATCCTGGAGCTGCAGCAGTCATTGATTTATGCCAACCAAGAGAAAACAAAATTCCGTTTCATTCACCAAAATCTTCTTGTAAAAAACAACAAAACTGTTTATTAGATCTTAATAGTGATCATCCAAAATACTAATCAATTAAATTCAACTAATGACAATTGATAGAGCTTTGAACACTGATCATCTACCAATGATAGTTTTATACCAAACTAACCAAACTATCTGAGTTAATGTGGATAGTACCCTCTGGTTATTTAACATAGCCATGGAAAATCACAATTTCCCCACCTGCCAGGTGAGGGTTGTTAGATTTTATGTCAGTTGCCTGCTCCTCCTCTCCTCTCATCTCCTCTCCTCCTCCTCCTCTCCTCCTCCTCCTGCTCAACCGCGACCCTCGACCACAGTGGTCTCTGTCGGACCTCAACCACGACCATCCACGCCCAGTGTTCCCTGCCGGACCTCAACCACGACCATCCCCGCCCAGTGTTCCCTGCCGGACCTCAACCACGACCATCCACGCCCAGTGTTCCCTGCCGGACCTCAACCGCGAGTATCCCCGCCCAGTGTTCCCTGCCGGACCCCTCAACCACGACCATCCACGCCCAGTGTTCCCTGCCGGACCTCAACCGCGAGTATCCACGCCAAAAGATATGCCACATAGAGTGCCAGAAGATATGCCAGATAGAATGTTAGAAGATATGCCAGATAGAATGCCAGAAGGTATGCCAGATAGAATGCCAGATAGAATGTCAGCTAGAATGCCAGAACATATGCCAGAAGATATGCCAGAAGATATGCCAGAACATCTGCCAGAAGATATGCCAGAACATCTGCCAGAAGATATGCCAGGTAGAATGCCAGAAGATATGCCAGATAGAATGCCAGATCGAATGCCAGAAAATATGTCAGATAGAATGCCAGAAGATTTGCCAGTAACAAAATGTATAAATGTCATGGTGGGGATCACACGAAGTAAAGTAATTTTATTGGGTAAACCATCTATTTCTATGGACCATCTATACCATGGCAAACTGTTAAATAACCAGAGGGTATAATCCCCAAACAAATCATCAACAAACATATCTCGCACCGCTACCAGCAGCCCAAGCCACGCGATCTCGTATTGCTCCAAGTAGTGCAGCGCGCTGGAGCCTAGGCTCGATGTCAACTGTGAAAGATGGTGAAATTGGGGTGGACAGCGGTGAACACAAGAAAAAAACTGCTGCTTTACCCTCTGGTAATTTGTTACAGTTTGCTATTGAACATGGCCCATTTAGTTCGCTGATTTACCTATTAAAGATGGTGATTTTCCATAGTTTTTTGTATGTTTACCAGAGGGTAACGTGCAATTCCTGGTGGTTCAACCCGAAGAACAAGGCGTTGAAAACCGCGCAGAATAAGTTTGAGCAGCAAAAGTTGGCTGGTTTGTGAGCGATCACCCTGAGAAGCTATGGCATTTTATTGGGAATCAGATCATCCCATGCTTACTGAAATCCCATGAGACCAACTGGGCAGAAACGGTGGAATCAAGAACACCTGCTTGGAAGTGCATCCTGGAAAATATAAGTGGATACTTGATGATGACAGCTGCCTATGCAACATTATGCAACCATTGTAATGCATATCAAGAACACCACCAACAAGTGGAACTTGGGAGATACTGTCGCAATGAATTTCGTGCTGAGCCTAGGCCTAGGTGCCCATGACAATAACAAAACGGGTGAAAACAGTTGCCTCTTTCAGCAGTGACAAGCTGGGGTGGGTCATATGTAAACACTCCAAAACATGGACGATGATGATGATGATGATGATGGTGATGGCGATGATGATGATGATGATGACGACGATGATGATGGCGATGATGATGATGCTGATGCTGATGCTGGTGGTGCTAGTGGTTGTTGTATATTTATATATAAATATATACACACAATCACATAATATGACAAAAACTGTATGTATAATATTATATAATATGTATAATGTAGTATGTATATATATATATGTATATGTATATGTCTACACAATATTCAAACCAGAATGGGCCGCAGATTCTCTGATATATAGCAAGGTATGATGTACAAGGAGTAATCTGTTTGACAAGTGGCAACGTGGATGAAGCGAAATACTGCTGATCCACACTATCCTTGGAATAAACAAAACGGTGAGCCCCCAAACAACCGAACATGATGATTTGACTTAACCAACAAATTAGACAAGCAATTAATGAATAATTAATGAGATTTATACCTAATATTAGCTGATTTATAATGGCCAAGTTGACTTTTAATTTGCTTGACGTTTGGGTTTAGGTGGAATACAACTATGGTAAATGGGCTATAAATCGACACAACTGGGGGTCCTCACCTTGGAACCACCAGCAGCTCATGTTCTCCGAGCTGTTGTAACGGTGCTCGGAACCGAGCTGTTCGGATGATAACCCCCCCACTTACGCATGCTGAAACAAATGCCTATAGCCTATAGCCATACTCTTTGAGGCTTACGTAACTTACTGACACATCTTCTGAGAATCTGATTGTGTGGCTTCCTGTCATCTTTTTCTGGTGGTTCCTACCGTTTCAACCCTGAAACATTCATATGCGCATCAATGGAGAGCATCATCCTGGGATGGACACACCATCAAACCAACCAGATTTAATGCATACCCCCATTGAAAAAGAAAGGAATCTTCCAGCCATTGCTGGCCATTGCCGAGTTCAAACCAACCAGTCATGCTGCACCCACCGTCCACGTGCGAGTCTCCGTTTCTGCCGCATGTCACTAGGTCTTGCCGGTCTGACGGGACGAGGCTGGCAGAGCAGACTTCAATGGCCGTGTCAAATGCAGCGCAGGATACCCTCTGGTTATTTGTTACATAGCCATGGTATAGATGGCCCATTGGAATAGATGGTTTACCGATTAAACATGGTGATTTTCGATGGCAAAATGTTAAATAACCAGATGGTACCCTCAAATGGCTGAAAAAAATACAGTAAATGATGATTACCCATGAGCCTTCAATTTTGCTGAGATTTTCCCCCACATCTTTGCCAAAAAACCTTGGGCTTGGTGAAATGACTGGTGGTGGCTCAGCCCAAAACAAAAAGGCACGTTTCGGGATCATCGTAGAATGGAAAACCAGCAATTCATCATCTCAGTATGGATTAGCTTCCCTGGTAGAGTCCAGAAAAAAGCTTTTGCTTGATGAAACGCCAAGCATAAGCACCAACGAGTTTCGATTCTATGTTGATCCAGTTGATCTATGATGTTTTTCGGCTTTTGAGAGTGGCAGACACATTGAAAAATGTCCCTTCTTCAGTGGTAAAGAGTTCCTGCATTCAGAAATTTCACGGATCCAGGGAACTCGGATCCAAAGGTCACCCCAGATGTGAGAACCAACATTTTCCAAAAGCATCTTTTAGATAAGACCTGGTGGTTTTAACATGTTTCAACCATCTTGAAACATATGAAAGTCAGGTGGGGTTATTATTCCCAATATATGGAAAAATGTTCCAAACCACCAACCAGATGATATTGCTAAGAGACCCAGTTGCTTGTGTTCTTCCAAGTTTTGTCCCATTAGATTACCATATAGAAACCCGTTACTGACTGTTACATGCATCACGTCTCACTCATAGTACACATTTTTTCGCAACCGCCACCAAAATTGAAACTAGACGAAACTAGAATCTATGTTTCGACATATCTTTTTTAAGGAGTTCATCGTCATTGTGCCACGGTCCCCAGCTATCGCCTGGCTGGGAACTCTGGATAGCGTCCCTGGCAGGGAAAATCAGTGTCCAACAGATCGGCAAATCCTTTAGAGCCACGAACGGTTACAAAATGTTATAAATGCTCATGTGCTCCATGTATAGTATATTATATTTACCTACATTTGCATTTATGGGATAAATGTAGGTACATATTCCATACATGTAGCATATGGGATGTTATAGATCAAACGATGAAGAACAAGGTGACAACATACTAGATTTACTAGAATCAACCAGAACAATAATGTCAAACACATGGGGATTGTCAACAAATTCTGCCGCATAATTTAAACCAAAACCTGCGTGTTCTTCCGCTCTTTGATGAATTTCAACAATCACACATACTATGAGGGAAAAAATATTCTTTTTAACCCCCTGGCATGTGTATGTATATAGACTATAGATATATTTGTGGATTGTATCGTGTGTAAATATAATTAAATATATATATATATATTTAATTATATATATAATAAAAAATAATTATATAGTGTTATATATAATTATATAAAATTAAAAATATAGTAAAAAATAAAATTATATATATATATACTCATATATATATATATATATGTAATTACATACATAGCTATATATATCATTATGTATAATTATATATAGTTATTGATATAAAGTTAATTATATATATATTTCAGTATAATTAATACATTGAGATATGGCACGCGCACACACACACACATATATATATATACATATAAAATAGATGCAATGGTCAACTAGGGACTATCATCTCAAGCAGGTATGGAACAGGGCAAGCTACAGATATAACAAAAACATCATGGCCCCAACACCCCAAATACATCACAAGGGCTAGGTGCAAACGTGTACACTCACGAGCTAAAATCAGTAAAATCATATGGTTTTCTTCTTTTCTGGCAACATAATCTAATCATTCAATATCATTCACCTATAATGGGTTGGACCGGGTTGGAGCAAGCCTGGACGAAAACATCAATGCCAAAGCACCAGTCAGAAATCGGACAACGCATCAAACACTGAGCCAAGTGGCAACCACGGCGTGTCTTCCAGTTACTGCAGCATTGGTCACCCACAGGATTGCGAGATTCAGAACTCCATTCATTTGGACCGGGGCAGGTGGCCGGTCGCGGTAGAGATTGAGGTAAAGTTCTTGTTTCAAGCCAACTGGCTGCGAGAGCGGCAGAAACACCAACTCCAAACAACTGGAATCCGAAAAAACATCCCCCCAAAAAAGGTTGGAAAGTAAAGTGTTGATGCTGAAATCTCGTTTTTCGAATGGATGAACAATTACATCTGACATCTTTTCATAAAGCTCCAGGGTTGGCCCCAGTTTGCTGTGGCTCTATCGATGACCTTTGTAACCAGGGCAATTTGCTGGCATCGTCTGTGGAAAAAATGGTTCGCTGAATAAGACGTGCAGGTCATGTACATCATATCATGCCAAAATGTCACATAATCAGACAAATTACATCAAATTACCGTGATTGATTCCTAAATTGTGATACTTCAGCAACGGAAAATTCAAGGTCATATTGGGATGATTCGCTTACCATCATCTAAAGTGCCATTTGCCCATATTCGCTGATGGCGCTGAACACTCTACGTATATTGCTGGATCAATTGGATCAATCATGGAAGTAATGGTTATCATATCAAGACAATGGCGATAAAAAAATAGCAACAACAAAAGTAACATGCCATAGCATCCGAATATCGATCAATACTAGCATATATATATATACACTAAACAATACAGCTTATGTTGTATATATATATATAATTATATATTTATATATACACATGTTTTGTATATGTTGATACAATATGTCTATTAAGAACATAACATACCACTATGTACACATAAGGCCAAACTTGATCACAAAGGGGATGGCCACCAAGGCCGATGACTTGGAATCCCGAGGTCAAGCTACCCTAAACCATCCCCAAATGGTAGGTTTATTTTCAAAATGGTTGGTTTATAATGGAAATCAGAAAATCCAATTATATAAAATGGATGATTTAGGGATACCCCCATTTCGGGTTTCCCACATGAAAACTATCATTTTTAGAATATGAAATAATGAAGATCTATGATGTGTGGATATATTTCTTCAAATGTTCATAGAATGTGATGGTGAAACATAGTGAAACAAATCCGGAACCATTCCCAATATGGTGGATCGATTGTTCTTATTGGCTTTACCATGTCATTGATGACCCCCCAAAAAATGACATTGATTGAGTTTACCATTACAAATAATAAATCACTGGTTGGTGGCTTTAACCATCTTGAAAAATGATAGAGTTCGTCAATGGGTTTCGGATGACATCCCATATATGAAATGGAAAAAAACAGCCATGTTTGAAACCACCAACAGTTATCATAGTTTACCATTACACATACTAAATGACATGGTAAACCCAATGTCATTGATGAAGTTCACGTTGCCCCGGAGCTCAAGCTGCGAAATCCAGCTTTCAACACATCGACTTCACCGAGTCGCCGCTGAGTTCCATGGACAACTCACTTGGGCTCTCCGCGGCGCTGGGAAGGGTCACCGCCGCGGAGACCTGAACGCCACAAAGATAAAGAAAGCCATGAGGATTTATAGTTGGTTAATAGTGGTTAATGACCATTGACCTAGAATCAATAGTTGTTGTTAATGATTACCCGGCCTGGTAAACAGTCCCAAAAAACGATGGAAAGATCCACCATGTTCAATGGGTAAATCCACGAACTAAATGTGCCATGTTCAATAGCTACGTTAAATTACCAGAGGGTAACAAAGATCAACACTGGATGATCATCACCTTACGATTAAAAAAAGAAAACTAGACGACGGATGGCCCGAGAGCGTAGAGGAGCAGGGTCTTCTCTTGTTAGTATGGAGATGCAATTTTAGAAACGGTATATGAAAGCTGTGTTATAGGCAGTCGAGAAGAGGAGTATCAAGACAAAATAGTGAGAAGTGCAAGACACTAGTTTGCATCGCAAACACTTTTACACACAGACGCTTTTACACAGACGCTTTTACACACAAAGCTTTTACCCACAGAAGCTTTTACACACAGAAGCTTTTACAGACAGAAGCTTTTACATACAGAAGCTTTTACATACAGAAGCTTTTACACACAGACGCTTCTACACAGACACTTTTACACACAGACACTTTTAGACACAGACACTTTTACACAGATGCACTTCTACACGGAAACACTTTTACACACAAACATCTTTACACAGAAACACTCTTACACACAAACCCTTTTACAAAGAGACACTTTTACACACAAAAGCTTTGACACACAATTGCTTTTACTCAGATGCACTTGTACACACAAACACTTTTACACACAAACATCTTTACACCGAAACACTCCAACACACAAACACGTTTCACACAGAAGCTTTTACACACAATCGCGTTTAAACAGATGGAATTTTACATACAATCACTCATACACACCAACATCTTTACACTGAAACACTCGTACACACAAACCCGTTTACACACAAAGACTTTTACACACAGAAGGTTTTACACACAACACTTTTACACAGATGCACTTGTACACACAAACACTTTTACACACAGAGACTCTTACACACAGACGCTTTTACACACAGACAAGTCCGGCACACGAAACATCGCAATTTTACTTCAGGTTTTGCCGATCGACCCGCATTTCGTGCGAAAGGGTTGCTCCGGCACACGAAAAGTCGCACTTTTACCTCAGTTTTTGCCGATCGACCCTCATTTCGTGCGAAAGGGTTGCTCCGGCACAGGTAAAATCGCAATTTTACCTCAGTTTTTGCCGATCGACCCTCATTTCGTGCGAAAGGGTTGCTCCGGCACAGGTAAGATCGCAATTTTTCCTCAGTTTTTGACGATCGACCCTCATTTCGTGCGAAAAGGTTGTTTTAGCACAAGTAAAATCGCAATTTTACCTCAGTTTTTGCCGATCGACCCTCATTTCGTGCGAAAGGGTTGCTCCGGCACAAGTAAAAACGCACTTTTTCCTCAGTTTTTGACGATCGACCCTCATTTCGTGCGAAAGGGTTGCTCCGGCACAAGTAAAAACGCAATTTTTCCTCAATTTTTGCGATCGACCCTCATTTCGTGCGAAAGGGTTGACGTTTCGTGACTCGCCGCCGGCACCATGCACCCTCGGCCTAAAGAGAGAAAGATAAAGAAGGCGAGAGAGAGAAAAAGGAGAGAGAAAGGAGAGAGAAAGGAGAGAAAATGTGAAGGTGAGAAGATGTGAGAGAAGGTGTGAAGATGAGCAGATGTGAAGATGAGCAGATGTGAGAGAAGATGTGAAGATGAGCAAATGTGATGAGCAGATGTGAAGATGAGCAGATGTGAGAGAAGATGTGAGAGAAGATGAAGAAAGATGAGCAGATGAGAGAAGATGTGAGAGAAGATGTGAGAGAAGATATGAAGATGAGCAGATGTGAAGATGAGCAGATGTGAAGATGAGCAGATGTGAGAGAAGATGTGAAGATGAGCAGATGTGAAGATGAGCAGATGTGAGAGAAGATGTGAAGATGAGCAGATGTGAGAGATGTGAGAGAAGATGTGAGAGAAGATGTGAAGATGAGCAGATGTGAGAGAAGATGTTAGAGAAAATGTGAGAGAAGATGTGAGAGAAGATATGAAGAAAGATGAGCAGATGAGAGAAGATGTGAGAGAAGATATGAAGAAGAGCAGATGTGAAGATGAGCAGATGTGAGAGAAGATGTGAAGATGAGCAGATGTGAAGATGAGCAGATGTGAAGATGAGAAGGTGTGAAGATGAGAAGGTGAGATACAGACCCCCACTATTGGAAGAACCCTGCGCTCAGACGCTCTCGGGAACAATGGGGGTTTGCCCCATGTTCAGACCAACCCGATGTTTTTTTCCAGACTCCAGACAAATCCATTTGTATTATATACCTTTAATCAAACATGGCGCAGAATGGACAATCCCAGCACTTCATATCATTTCTAGATCGTCTTCGCATAAACAAAACTCCATTTTTGACTTGGGGATGCATCCGAGTTAGTAAGTTATATATATATATATATGGATGTATGATGTATATATATATATATATATTATATGGTATATCTCTGGGATACCTCCAGCTAAATGTATCAACAGAAACCACCAAGCAATACAACGACCCGGTGCGCTTTCCAGCACACGGCCCGGATGATTAATATGGCCGGATCTCGCTGGGACCCTGCACGGTGTAGTCCGGATCCAAGTCGTTGTTGAGGCAAATTTCCGCCAATCGCACCTGTTCGTTCAGGGGCCCGGGTGCGAGAAATTTTGGTGAAACCAGCAAGAAATATGTGGTGATTTTTCACATGATTTAAGCATCAAACATGGGGTAAGCAATGATGAATTGAATGGATTGGATAAAGCAAAGATCTTCAGAAATTCATGGTTTTTTCTGTGCTTTTGCAATTCCATCTATCGGATTTCCTGCAGATAATCCCATCATTTCTGGGAGATCGGAAAATTTGGTCCAGAAGACACGTTGTCGAAAAAGGACTAAGATAATCATAGATAATCTAGTCAACTCAAAAGCTGGAAATATACAAAGCAATATATAATATATAGTGAAATGACAAATATAGCATATTCTAGATATTCTAGATATCATTACATAGTTAAATGATAAACCATATAGAATGAAGCAGAATATGGGGTTGAAGCGGAAAGACACGACTGGCAAAATAAGGGTCTAATCGATCCAGTCAAAAAACAAACGGGCAAGCTTAACATGAAGGCCTGATCCAGTAAGAAGGATTTATTGGTTCAATCCATAGACATGCTTTGACTTTGAACCAACAAACATAGAACAGGGAAACAAAAACAAGTGGAAACGCAGCAAAACCCATCAAGCATATGTATGTTCAATAGTTGGGACGATGTTCCCCCTAGTTATGTTTGTTGGTTTATAACCCCTATTCTCCGACGATGACTGATCTGGCAAAAGCCAACAAGTGTCAATAGAGTAGCCCATTCCATTGGTGAATCATTATTTTCCATATTGAAATAAGAATTTGGGGTATACCCATTGCCCATATGCTCCATGGTGCTGGAATATTTACCTACGTCTACCCCACAAATGGACCAGTTTTGTAGGTAAATATACTATACATGGAGCATATGGGTTGGTATACCATATACATTTTACATATCGAATAATCATATACCATATATAATTTAGATACATTATACATGGCTACTTCCTAAATGGAATAATAGCCAATTCCAAAAAAAACATGGATTTTCTTATTACCATTTCCATATTGAAATAACCAATTATTTTCCCATTGGTATACCATATACATTGCTTATTTCCTCAATGCGACCGGTATCCCAAAGAGTTCACCACGCCTGGTAAGCCGTATTCGGCATCAGCTGGTCGATACATCGAAACCGCTGCTGGCGCCTTCAACCAGTCCGAAAATGTCCAGACATGGGGACCGATCACGTTTTTGTTCACAGTCGGAGTTCCTAAATCTATACACAGTTTCTACACTTAACTCTCAATAGCAATGATATGCAATGATTATTGAAGTAACTAAGGTTTGGTTTCGGATAACATTTGGAGGTTTCTCAAGTCATTGGGGTCATCCAAGTCCTTAGACCATTCTTGCATTGAAACCTTGGTAAAATGGGGATCCGCCGTGACTTCAGAAACCACAAAAACATCAGAAAACCATGTTTGTTTTCCATTAGTTACAGTTCCATGTTTGTTTTCGATCCTTTTTTCTTACCATCCAAAATCCCCAGACGAAATAGCTCAAATAGCTCAAAAATCTCAAAACAAAAGCATGCAATTCCATTGAACTGAGATCATAGGTAAAGCGTCTCCATTCCATCTTATGGAAGTTATAATTCTAGGGCTCTTGCATATTACAATTAACCATTGATAACTCCAAGTTCACCCGCAAAAGAAATAATATATTTTGAAAACAAATATCCTTGAAACCACCAACCGGATCATTATTGATCAGCATTGATCATCATTTTTTTATGGTTTGCCATAGTTTACCCTCTGGTAAACTAACATGACTATGGAAAAGCAGTACGTATGTTCAATAGGTAAATCAATTTTATAGCGACACACTGAAACTTAGAATGCTGACCAGAAACTTAGGGGCGAACTAGACGACGGATGGCCCGAGAGCGTAGAGGAGCAGAGTCTTCTGTTGTTAGTATGGAGACACTATATTACAAGATAATATATTAAAGATGTATTATAGGCAGACGAGAAGAGTAGTATCATAAGACAATATATGACTAGTACAAGACAATAGTTTGCATCGTATTTTTGTAAAGTTTTTCATACACAGAACTTTTTACAGACAGACGCTTTTGCACACAGAGACTTTTACACACAGACGCTTTTACACACAGACGCTTTTACACACAGACGCTTTTACACACAGAGACTTTTACACACACACAGACGCTTTTACACACAGAAGCTTTTACACACAGACGCTTTTACACACAAACACTTTTACACAAACACTTTTACACACAGACGCTTTTACACACAGACGCTTTTACACACAGACGCTTTTTACACACAGAGACTTTTACACACACAGACGCTTTGACACACAGAAGCTTGTACACACAGACGCTTTTACACACAGACGCTTTTACACACAGACGCTTTTACACACAGACGCTTTTACACACAAACGCTTTTTACACATAGGCTCTTTTACACACAGACGATTTTGCACACAAACACTTTTACACACAAACACTTTTACACACAGACGCTTTTACACACAGACGCTTTTACACACAGAGGCTTTTACACACAGAAGCTTTTACACACAGACGTTTTTCCCACAGACGCTTTTACACACAGACGCTTTTACACACAAACGCGTTTTACACATAGGCTCTTTTACACACAGACGCTTTTACACACAGACGCTTTTACACACAGAGCCTTTTACACACAGACGCTTTTACACACAGACGCTTTTACACACAGACGCTTTTACACACAGACGCTTTTACTTTACACACAGACGCTTTTACTTTACACACAGAAGCTTTCACACACAGACTCTTTTACACATAGACGCTTTTACACACAGACCCTTTTACACAAACACTTTCAAACACAGAGACTTTTACACACAGACGCTCCGACACACAGACGCTTTTACACACAGACGCTTTTACACACAGAAGCTTTGACACACAGACGCTTTTACACACAGACGCTTGTGCACACAGTCTTTTACACACAGACGCTTTTACACACAGAAGCTTTTACACACAGAAGCTTTTACACACTAACACTTTTACACACAAACACTTTTACACACAAACACTTTTACACACAGAGACTCTTACACACAGACGCTTTTACACACAGACAAGTCCGGCACACGAAACATCGCAATTTTACCACAGTTTTTGCCGATCGACCCTCATTTCGTGCGAAAGGGTTGCTCCGGCAGACGAAAAATCGCAATTTTTCCTCAGTTTTTGCCGATCGACCCGCATTTCGTGCGAAAGGGTTGCTCCGGCACAAGTAAAAACGCACTTTTTCCTCAGTTTTTGACGATCGACCCTCATTTCGTGCGAAAGGGTTGCTCCGGCACAAGAAAAATCGCAATTTTACCTCAGTTTTTGACGATCGACCCTCATTTCGTGCGAAAGGGTTGCTCCGGCACAAGTAAAAATGCAATTTTTCCTCAGTTTTTGACGATCGACCCTCATTTCCGGCACACGAAAAATCGCAATTTTACCTCAGTTTTTGCCGATCGACCCTCATTTCGTGCGAAAAGGTTGCTCCGGGGCAAGTCAAATCGCAATTTTACCTCAGTTTTTGCCGATCGACCCTCATTTCGTGCGAAAGGGTTGCTCCGGCACAAGTCAAATCGCAATTTTACCTCAGTTTTTGCCGCCATCATTTCGTGCGAAAGGGTTGACGTTTCGTGACTCACCGCCGGTACCACCCTCGGCCTAAAGAGAGAAAGATAAAGAGAGAAAGATACAGAAGGCGAGAGAGAGAAAAAGGAGAGAGAAAGGAGAGAGAGAAAGGAGAGAGAGTGAGAGAGAGAGAAGATGTGAAGATGAGAAGGTGTGAGAGAAGGTGTGAGAGAAGGTGTGAAGATGAGAAGGTGTGAGAGAAGATGTGAAGATGAGAAGGTGTGAGAGAAGATGTGAAGATGAGAAGGTGTGAGAGAAGGGTGTGAAGATGAGAAGGTGTGAGAGAAGATGTGAAGATGAGAAGGTGTGAGAGAAGATGTGAAGATGAGAAGGTGTGAGAGAAGATGTGAAGATGAGAAGGTGTGAGAGAAGATGTGAAGATGAGAGGGTGTGAGAGAAGATGTGAAGATGAGAAGGTGTGAGAGAAGATGTGAAGATGAGAAGGTGGGAGAGAAGATGTGAAGATGAGAAGGTGGGAGAGAAGATGTGAAGATGAGAAGGTGTGAGAGAAGATGTGAAGATGAGAAGGTGGGAGAGAAGATGTGAAGATGAGAAGGTGTGAGAGAAGATGTGAAGATGAGAAGGTGTGAGAGAAGATGTGAAGATGAGAAGGGGGGAGAGAAGATGTGAAGATGAGAAGGTGTGAGAGAAGATGTGAAGATGAGAAGGTGTGAGAGAAGATGTGAAGATGAGAAGGTGTGAGAGAAGATGTGAAGATGAGAAGGTGTGAGAGATGAGAAGATGAGATACAGACCTCCACTATTGGAAGAACCCTGCGCTCAGACGCCCTCGGGAAAAAAGTCCCTGGCATCGTTTTGATGAAATTGCCAGCTTTTTTTTGCAGCGCGCTGTTTCCAAAATCGCATTCTAAGTTTCAGTGTGCCGCTATAAATGGTCATTTTCAATCCCATATGCTCCATGGTGCTGGAATATTTACCAACATTTGCCCCAAAAAACACCCAGTTTTGTAGGTAAATATACCATATACATTGAGCATATGGGAATAGCAAAGTGCTAGTTTACCAGGCCGGGTAGACCCCATTCTATCCTCGGAAGTTGTGGCACTGCCGAGTTGCCACAGCTGGTGCTACTGCGTGAGGTCGCCGTATCACAAGTGACGCTCTGCCACTCATCAGCCTGGCCCAACGATGAAGCTGGGATTGACTGGAAAGCATTCAGTTGGTATACCCTCCAATAAACTAACATGGCTATAGTATAGTATAGATGGCCCATTTAGATTCATTTACTTCGATGATTTACCTATTCAAACATGGTGGTTTCCATAGCTATGTTATGATAGTTTCCGAGTACACCTTTTGTAAGCGTTGTCACATAAATTCTGGGATATGATGATTAATACGGAAGAATACAGGCTTATTGGGAGAAAGACCCAAAACAACTGGCTGATCATCAATTTCCAAATGAAAACATTGCCATGGCAATCGGGGTCTCCCATGACAAACCCACCTGTTTGATATCCAACCTTGGCTGCCATGGCTTTATGGGACGGATCGAATACAACCATGCCCAGGTGATGCAATGAAAATGGATGAATATGTTGTATGTCTTCTCATCGTTTTTTTATGGTGACCAAATTGGTGTACCTTTATTAACCGAGAATCTCTTGGCCGTTTCCAGCATTACATCATCTATTTCGGTGGTTGTTTTGACTCATGCCCAAATGGCCTGAACCAATGAAATATCCTAGGTGCAGAGGGATCCTTAGAATTCAGATGAATCACCAAGGAAAAAAACATATCGTCTTCGTAAGGGTTGTAAATTAGTTTTATACCCACTATGCACAAGTCATTCCAAGTGATTCTCTTAGACATCCCCGCAGAATGTGAAAATATGTGAATATATCAGGGCCTCTGGCAAGGTGGTTCACCATGTTTCACCATCCAAAAAGGAAGTTTTTTGGATCAGCCTGGCTGATCTGCAAGAGGTTTCTTCCTCAAGAAACCCACGGGGTCCATCCTCTCTGTTGGGCAGAAACAGACTGGAGCAGCCATGAAAGACACGAGCAGTGCACGGCCGCAACTCATTGGTCGAGCGGTAATCGCGTTCCCCGTTGAAAAATCCATCGGTATATCATGTCCATTCATTTTCGCCGTGGGCCATGACATTTGACTTGAAGTTAGGATGCCCCTATTCTCGGACAAACCCAAATCCTGTTGGTTACACCCCATTTCGCTTTAGTCCCATTTGTTGTTGGCAAAATCACAAGTCACAGAAAATTGTCCATGCCCACAATGCATTGGTTTATCATCATTACCCTCGCTATATCATTTCTGAAGAACCCACCATTGATAGATGATTTTCCCATTTAAATGCACCATTGCGGAGATTTCCCAGTGCCATCTTTGATTGCCAGAGAACATATTCTATTAGATTTTGCGATATTTCCATGATATCACATTTGTCGAATTTTAAAGTGATTATCTATGATTATCCATGATTATCATATACTTTTATCAAATTTCACCACATTTATGCTACTTTACTTTAGGAAAATGGTGTAACCCCCTTCCCAATGGGTCCCAATGGCCTCGGCTGGGGAAATCTCCAGGGCCCAACGAACGAACTCGCTGATGCCACCCTGCGTAAGAAATGCTGAGTTTCTTGTCGGTTTACAGGAAAACATAGATATAAATCCCACACACAGATTATATACAGTAATATATATATATATAATCTGTGTGTGGGATTTATCTATGTTTTCTATCTATAATAATTAATATGTAAGTGTATATTATTGTGTTTTTTTTTAACGGGTCAGACTCACCTCTAAAGTCGCATGTTTAATAGGGACACTGGTTTTTCAGAGTGCATTGGATTTCGGAGTGTCCGGGTGTCCTATTTTCAGATCAACCATTGGCAATCCCCCCACTTATTAGTAGCCACCCCCAACTGCTGGTGGATTCTGTTATGTCTTTAGATTGGGCTAGTTGAACCCCCATTTGTTTTCATTCAGATCTGCCTGTGATTGTGGGACATCTGAAAAATTACAACATGTCTTGTTCATGAAAGATTCATGGTGAATGTAGTATACTGGTTCACGTATGGCAATACAGTACTACACTAAAACACGCTATAAAAACCCTCGTTGATTGTGAACATTGAATCCATTATATCATAATCAACCATTTTATCATGAAAACATGAACAAATTTTAATGATACAAATCCATTTTCATTTTCTTTAGCAAACTAAGTGCATGTTCATCTTGCCAGGCAATCAGGTCTGCGGAGCTGAAACATCACCATGTATACCATAGGCTCCAGCCATGTATACCATATCTAGCAAGCCTCAACTAGATAGAACAGTGGGAAAAAAACAAAAAAAAACTACACATATCAGGTATAAGTATCTCTTGACATCGGTTCTAACATTTTGGAACCACTTTTCGGCATGGAACGGGTGGCTTCTGGTGGGTTACGGGGTTCGGAATCCCATGACATCCCATGACACGCGTGGGACGGGCGGATCTCCTGTGCACAGGGCGATGTGAAGCCCGAGGCATAGCCTCCAGCAGCCCAGGTCACCAACAAACTGCTGGGAGAAGGCGACACGACCTAGCGAAACTGGGCGACGTGTGCTGTTGGGAGAAGAAATCATATATGGGACCGAACATTTAAGGGTCATACACACCTCTATGTGTAAAAGTGTCTGTGTGTAAAAGCGTCTGTGTGTAAAAGCCTAGCCTCTGTGTGTAAAAGCCTAGCCTCTGTGTGTAAAAGTGTCTGTGTGTAAAAGTGTCTGTGTGTAAAAGCGTCTGTATGTAAAACCGTCTGTGTGTAAAAGTGTCTGTGTGTAAAAGCGTCTGTGTGTAAAAGGATCTGCGTGTAAAAGCTTCTGTGTGTAAAAGTTTCTGTGTGTAAAAGCGTCTGTGTGTCGGAGCGTCTGTGTGTAAAAGTCTCTGTGTTTGAAAGTGTTTGTGTAAAAGGGTCTGTGTGTAAAAGCGTCTATGTGTAAAAGAGTCTGTGTGTGAAAGCGTCTGGGTGTAAAAGCGTCTGTGTGTAAAAGCGTCTGTGTGTAAAAGTGTCTGTGTGTAAAAGCGCCTGTGTGTAAAAGCTTCTGTGTGCAAAAGTCTCTGTGTGTAAAAGTGTCTGTGTAAAAGCGTCTGTGTGTGTGTGAAAGTGTTTGTGTGCAAAAGCGTCTGTGTGTAAAAGCGTCTGTGTGTAAAAGCCTCTGTGTGTAAAAGCGTTTGTGTGTAAAAGTGTCTGTGTGCAAAAGCGTCTGTGTGTAAAAGTGTCTGTGTAAAAGCGTCTGTGTGTGTGAAAGTGTTTGTGTGCAAAAGCGTCTGTGTGTAAAAGGGTCTGCGTGTAAAAGGGTCTGTGTGTAAAAGTTTCTGTGCGTAAAAGCGTCTGTGTAAAAGCTTCTGTGTGTAAAAGCTTCTGTGTGTAAAAGCGTCTGTGACGGTGTGTAAAAGTCGCTGCGTGTGAAAGTGTTTGTGTAAAAGTGTCTGTGTGTAAAAGCGTCTGTGTGTGAAAGCGTCTGTGTGTAAAAGTGTCAGCGTGTAAAAGTTTCTGTGTGTAAAAATATCTATGTGTAAAAGCTTCTGTGTAAAAGCCTCTATGTGTAAAAGCGTGTGTGTAAAAGTCTCTGTGTGCAAAAGCGTCTGTGTGTACAAGGTTCTGTGTATGAAAAACTTTACGAAGGATACGATGCAAAGTATTGTGTTCTTGATACTACTCTTCTCGTCTGCCTATAATAGATCTTCAATATGCTGTCTTGTAATATAGTGTCTCAATACTAACAACAGAAGACCTGCTCCTCTACGCTCTCGGGCCATCCGTCGTCTAGTTTTGTATTATGGACCCGTATCGGGGGCAGCGAACTCGCATCCCATGATTCAAATTCTCAATGGGGATCACAGGATCAACATAAAATTTCCTATTTCTAAACATAGGTCAACCACCAAAAAACATATGGGTAACATAATTATAGTGGTTGGCCTATGTTTGGAATAGCAAATTTTATGAATAAAATTAATATGTGGTTGACCTATGGTGGTTGACCTTTCTATGATAAAATATGAATAAGACACTTATAAAAAATGAATAACATTATAAATTATAATTATAAAGCAATGATAACATTATGAATAGCTCAAGTGCAAGAAATCGAAAATCATTCGGGCTTCGTCGCCAATTTACTTAAACACTAATTTGGCTTTGCATGAAAATCCAATGCTTCGTCACTATTGTCCCTACAATGGCCAGAAATGGAGACCCTGCTGCCCCATTCTTTGACAGACCCAAATGATATTGTTTAAGTTACATATATCCCATTGTATGTCCATTATATTTCCATATTATATGCCCATTTCTCGATAATTTTCCAAATAGAAATAGTGTGGGTAAAACAATACCACCTATAAAAATTGTGATTAGGGGGATGGTTTATTGTTGTTTTACCCACATTGTATAGAAATATCATCTTTGAACAGTTCGAAACCCCTTCCCGCGCAGTGTGCGCACCGACTGGATCGTGGGTTCCTTGGCGGGGACCTCCGAGTCAGCGCACGACCTCAGAACGGAGCCCTGAGATGTCCAACCAAAATGGTGAGAAAACGATGGTAGCATGTGCAAACAATGCTGCAACATGGTGTTTGTACTATATATATATTACTGTATATAATCATAGTTATTTATTTATACGTGGTGAATAATTGAATAATGAATGCACTTTCGGATGATATTGATGCTATTGATGCACTTGACGATGGATGTACCGAGGACTCTGATGATAGATTCAATGCAACGTCAACGTGCCACGATACCCATGGCGCTTCATTTTGGCTGCTTCGCAGCGGAATATCGCCGAGCTGACCCCATTACCTCAACATCAACCATAGGTCAATAATGATAACTATATATAATATATAACATGTTCTATTATATAATGTTAAGCTTGTTATATCTAGCATGAACATTCATACACCATAAAAGTCCCCTATAGTTCCGATTTAAGCAGCACCTTCGCTATCCTTTCGCTTCTCCACGTGGAAGTGCCGTGCTCCCAAGCCTCACTCCGCCATGCGCTGCGCAGCCACTGCTGCTCGCCACACAGCAGTGGTCGCCCGAACATGAACCGTCTGAGCACCTGTGCGCTGTGTCACAAGAAACTGAAGCAATCCTCTACACAATCTATACAATGCACATACGTCATGTGTATACACTATATATATACACATATATACGTATACACATAACATACATACATATAATATATATATATATATTCATATGAGGGATGGAAAAAGGATTCCTGGGATATCCTCATATCGGGAGTGCAGTATGATGCCTAGGACTTGATGGCCACATGGAGCCCTGCTGGAGCTGGACCTTTTGGGACCTGACATGGTGACATATCTCGTTTTCCATGTTTTGAGATCTATAAAACAGCCAACAAAAATGAGCGAAAATAGGTATATGATGGTAAATCACTTTGGATTCCAGTCCAATCTTTGGAGAATCAACTCCCATGTTGAAGTCCCATGTTAAACAGTTGAATCCCATCTTGAGTGGTTTGACCTGTAAGATCCTCTAAGATTTCACAACATTTCATCCACTCTCCACCGACCAAACTTCACTTTCCACGTGTCAAGCCGCATAATGGGCATCACATCAGGACAGCGAAGGAGGTTCCCGGAGCAGCAGCCGGGTGAAGCGCAGAAACTTCCATCCTGGCTGCAAAAACAAATCCGACACAGGGCGTCCCCGGGTATGTGTGTGTGTGTTTGAGTGGGTGCATACATATATATATATATATATATGCATATCATATATATATATGCATGTCATATGTATATATATGCATATATGATGAGTATGAACAAGTATAATGTATGTTATAAATTGCAAATACTCCGGTAAAGCCAAAAATAAACCATGCACCAGACATGACCAAACATGGATGGGCAGCCTAAACCATTCCGGATGTTTCCGGTCTTTTTCGTCAAGCTGCAAGACTGTAAAGGCGGTATCTTCAAAGACAAACACATCGATGGATCTATGATGATATCAATGGGAATTTCAGGATCCTAAAATGGAGCTACTGTACCATACAAGGCCATATTTTGTGGGGATTGAGATATGTAAATATATGGCCATTGATGATTACATGTAAATATCTGTAAACTAGAGTACATATATGAATGTGTGTGTGAAACCCGTTATAACATACGGATATTTTACAATTTCGTACAACGAAGCAAGGAAGACAATATGTGGCGACAATAAGAACTGAATTTTAATTCAGACATGCAGGGGGCTGGAGTGTGAATCAGAAGTCTCCAGCCAACGAAGACGCTTCTGATGTCACAGTGATATCAACCTGGGACGCTGGGTTGACGTACCTGCAATGTTGGTTCGAACTTTTGCACAAGCTGTTCTATTACCTTGTTTTTGAGTCCTTTGGCAAGAATCGATTGCCCGAATTTCACCGTTTGCAACCGTGCCCCATCGAAGGTGACTTAGGAAATCAGGCGACGGCAAGTTCTACTCTCATCATCATCAAATCAACCTAAGCAGTGTGTTTGGGTGAACTCACTGACTTGTGAGCACCGTCGATCTGCTTCGTGCGGGTCTAGATCTGGTCACCGGCCGCTCCGGTGGATAGTGGAATGTCCAATTGGGACAATCCGGATTCGACGTGGTTGTTATGTCAATCACAGGATTACTCCACTTTAGGAGCGAATTATGACAATT
Source organism: Cladocopium goreaui (assembly GCA_947184155.2). Classification (NCBI taxonomy): domain Eukaryota; class Dinophyceae; order Suessiales; family Symbiodiniaceae; genus Cladocopium; species Cladocopium goreaui. Next base: position 844,156 of record CAMXCT020006445.1, read on the forward strand.
TGTCATACTTCAACGGATTAGTCCCAACGATGGACGGATTAGTCCCTTCGAAGGACCAGGATTAATCCCTATAGGGATGGATTAACCCTTCGGGGGGTCTCACCTGTTGTCTTACCCAGGTCCGATCCTTACAGAATCACAGTTTGCAGTTCAAAAAACGTTCTGATTCTTTCACAATTCCGTTTTCAGTTGTTGAAACTTTTCTCGCTGTTTGACATTTTTGTGACCTTTATATGTTTGCTTTTGAATGTCATGAACAATGTACCCAATATGTTGGCTCTGAAGCGACAGTTGCTGCAAGATGTCATTGTTTTAAACCAACATCCTTCAATGTTACAGGTGGTTGTTGTCTGCTTCAATTTTATTGTTTTTCCTTTTTTCTCTTTTGCCTTCGTTTTCATATATGGACATTATCAACATTACCATGATACCGACCGGCGTAGTTCCGAAGTCCATGGGTCCCCCACCTCGTGATCCAATTCCTACTTGGGCTACACCAGCTAGCAGACGTACCACTGAAGATGTCAGTTTTCATTATCGGGGATTCACTGGCGAGTTTGAATTCAGAGTACCTCGCGGAGAGGCATCACTCATGGCACAACGTGTTATTCAGAATGATCAGGCTATTCAGATGCACAGTCTACAGGTTCAGGAACATCAATGCCAATTGGGAATACTTCAAGCTCAAAATCAATTTCATCAGCTTGGGATTATCTCTCAATTTGCCAATTTGACGCATGCAGGAAATCAAACAGGTTGGATACCTGGCTTACATTTGACCTTTCCCAATTCTTCGGGACAAATCGCGACATCAGTTACACCTGCTCTGACTGATCGGGTAACGACCTCAGAACGGCCATCGAAACGATTTCGCAGTGAAAATGTATTGGAACCTCCAAGATCGGAACGTGGTCCGGATCCCCTGGACAAGTCTGGTACGATTCCATCTCAGCTCGGCACTTTCGTACATCAGTGGGGAACTCAGAACTTCCAAAGCGATGTCGCTCCTGAAGTTTCTGCAGAGACTCAAACAAAATCAGTATGTTTCAAAATTGGACGACAACCAGAAAAGTTTATCTCTTCCAGTGTACTACAGATTATGGAATTTAAGCATCCACAATTGGAACACCTCGGACACCATTTGTGGGTGTCGCATCCACTGGCACGTTTTTCGTCCAATCAATTTGATGCAATACGACATGGAACATTGAAGGAGTTGGATTGGTGTGGACTGTACAGCACTGTATTGCGTTTACACTCAGATTTATACCAAAATCCACATCGAATTGCTGGAGGATTTGAGATGGGCAGACTTATTGAAGAACCACGTCAACAAAAATGGATTCCAGACATGCATCATTTTTGTCGAGCCAACGGCTATCAAACCTTCGATGAAGCCAAACGAATGAGTGGTTTTTGGTATGAATATGTCACACATGATTTGCGCACATGCTTTCCATCAGCCTTCATGAACTCACGAGCTGCTCATGTGGAGGAAGGAATCCAAATTTTGATTGCATCCTTGATGCAATATCCAGCCAACTCTATTTTGATAGAGGAATTTCAGATATTGATGTCTTCCACACAGACACCCTTGGCCATCCTAGCATCAGTGCAACCACCATATTTTCGAAGCACTCCCAAAGTCCAATTCAATCATCGTTTCCTTTTTGGCCATAACACTCAGGCTTTAGCTCTGTGTGACATTGTTCGGGAAGGATTTATTCGTCCTTCTAGTTGTGATCCCGCTGACAAATCATGGTTGCCACCTACTTCCTTTTATTGCCGAGCAGTCGTACCTAACCATGATGATTTTCACAAAAGTGATATGGAACGGTTGGTCAAGATGTGCGGAAAGCACGGCGGCGCCCTCAGTGATCGCCCTGTATGTATTCTTGGAGAAGCATTTTCGAGGCAGGAACATATTCGTACACCACAGGGTGGAGTTATGGCTGACCATATGATCACTATGGTAGCTGACTCAGCACATGGAGCGGACCAACGGTGGGCTTTCCGATGGAGATAAAGTACGTCGCGGTGATCCTACATGAGAGCAAATTAAAATAATTAAAATGATTAATCCATGGAGTATACATCTCCAGAAATCATGTCTTGGAGTCTTTATTTGGAGTATAAAAACAGTGCTGACTCAGATTTTTCGATTGTTAGCTTCGCGTGTGTGCATCGTTTTTCTGCCGTGTTCTTGTCCCCCTTTTCTTTTTGCTTGTCCCCTTTTCCTTTTGCTTGCCTCCTTCTTCCTTTTTCCTTGCTTCTTCTGCATGCTACCTTCCCGCGGTGTCCTTCTCTGTGTTGCTTCTAAGTAATTTGTGCTCCGCAGCGTATTTATATAGGAGCTATGTTGCGTCAAAATTGCATCAATCGCCGACATATTTTCAGGAACGTTATGCTGATGAAGAATCTATGCGATCAGTTTTACATCACCGGTGTCTGTTCTGTTCGATGCATGTGGAACTTCATACTTTAGATTTTTCACAATGTGAATTTGACAATGAGAATTGACCTTGACCTTGTACAGTTCTACTGAGTTAACAGCATGTCAGTCCATTAAGTCACTGTGTCAGTGGCACTCATTTTCACACAAAGTTCTTCTGCGATTTTGTCTTTGACACTTCAGCAGGTTCAAGACATCAACTTATCGACTTTCCTACTCTTCCCCTCCTCATATAGACATGGGACGGAATTCTCGATCTCGATCGACCAGACGAACACACTGAGAAACAGGAAGACGTAGATCATCTCGCCAGAGCCCCAGAGAACGATCTCCTCGTCGGAAGAATCGGGACGATTCACGTCATCGTTCTGAGCTCAAAAGATCGCAGACGGACCGACTTGAGATCCCGTCATCATGGAACAGCAGTGATACTCATTGGGACACAAAAACAGAATATGGACTAAATCTTCCCAAGAGGGTTGAATCTACTCAATTTAGTCGTCGACAGAACCTTGCAGGACAAGAAATATCCCAAATTAAGCTTATCGATGTTGTTCAAAGTGGAATCAGCAATTGGGGCCTTCGCCTCGTGGCCAACTGTAGATTTGTTTCATGCGAATTCTTTCGCAATCGACTGGAAGCTACTTTTGCCACTACACTTTTTCGAGAAATGTCAAAGCAGAAGGACACCTTGGACTTCCATCGACTGTTGGGAGCTTTCACACCACAGAGTCAAGATCCGCAAGAATGGGACACGAAGTTGACAAGTATCAAGGGATTGGTCCAGTCAACATTAGATCATTTTCGCACTCTCTGTCCTCAAGATTCACAGCAAGCCATACTAGAAGAACTAGAGAAACTCAAGGCTGAGAATGCTGCATTGAAAGCATCCCAAGCTCCAGATAGTGGTAATCCACCATCCCAACAGACGCAGCGGCCCCCAACAGGCCAACCCCAAATCAATGCGTTTTTCCCCAACAGTAGTACACCAGGAGGCCCATCCAGTCCTGCAGACCCTTTGATGTCCTATCGTCGCAAAGACGCCCAAGCCTTCTATGCAATCCAGGCACCTCAAACAGGAACTGAGGCAAAAGTCCGTGATTGGGTGAAGAAGAACGTTCCCAAGGAACGTCAGGGAGAATTGAACAAGTGTGTTGAAACTCTTCAAAACCATTTGAAACAATTCGATCAGGCGAATCAACCCAACCTGGAACCAATTTTAAGCGATTGGGGCCTCTCCTCTTCCTTTTTGTCGAAATGCAATGTTGATGCTCACATCAGATTGTTGGCAGCAGTTCAGCTGCTGCGAAACTGACAATTTGAATTTGCTACAGATCAAGTAAGCCCACCTACTAACGGTGGCTTGATAAAACCTTTTGACCAAGCACACACCCGAAAGGCACGACGTAAGATCGCACAATTTCGGGAGATTGCTCAATCCTTCATCTTTTTTGTTGCATGTCTTTTGCAATATACTCCACAACTGACTTGGCGACTTCAACGGATGTTGTTATGGTCTCTTAGTCAATGGACAGTTTTTGGAGTATGTTTGAATTCATGGACAAACAAGCGACGACGACTGATGACTATCCTTCAACATGCACGACTTCCGTTTAAATTCTCATGGACATGGTGGACACAAACATCAGTTATTTACATGCGTTTGGATCTCTGGGATGCTGATTTTTACATTGGAGCCACAGAACATTCTGTTTTTGACCGAGAACAGAGCCGTATGCGGAAATTTCGTCAACTTGGTAACCAACAACTTGCGTATTTCGAGCCTGCCCTAAAAGTTTGGTTCCACCTGAACAATTTCTACAGGTTTGGCTGTTTTCCTTTACAACAGCAAAACCTTGACAAATTGTATGCCATGGAAACGGCATTTCAGACCACGTACCGGCCTAAATACAATTGGCCATGGATCAAGCCTTTCTTACAGAAGTTCCATATTGGGAAGCAGCGGTTCGGGCCCTCAGTCTCCAAACCCTTTCTTGAAAAGACTCGAAAGTTTTGTCGTCGATATTTGAAGCGAACGGCTACAAATCAGCGGTGCGTTTTGGGCCTCAGATTTCATTCTGCGGATCGAATCTACACATTACTCACTCGTTTAGGCTCTGACACCATCGAAAAGTTTCATGTTTCCAAATTACTGCGTTCATCACAAACAGACATACAATATCTTTTCTTGCTTTGGAGACTTTCCCATCAATTGGGAGAACCTTTTCGTACACGCTGTCAATCACAACTTCGTTTGATCCTCAGATTTAAGGGAACGGAATCTCCGCCACCCAATGTGCCTATGCGACTTCAAGTTCTATCTGACGACATGAACGATGCGATAAAACAGTGGCTTCTGAATTTCACTTTTCATCATTCCATCAATTTCCCTCCGTTTCACAAAGTACGGGCACCATTTGTGCGCATTAAGAATCGGACGTTGGGACAAACATTTTTCAATTTTCGAAAAGTGTTGAAATGGTGGACACCTGAACAGCAACCTTTGTGTACATGCCACCTCTTTCCTTTGCATATTCGACAACGTGAACGAAAAACCGAACATATTTCTGTTTTTGCACAAGAATGCTTTCCTGATGAAGCATTTCTCCATCAACATATGGCTGAAGAGATTTCACCATCATGGAGACACTTCTTTCACCATAACACGTATCAATTCGAACAGTGGCTGCATCGATGGAAGCTATCACATTCATTGATCCAATATTGGCAAGCTTTCATCCTGACACAGTGGAAGATCTATAAACAGAATTCTCTCGGACAGACCCAGAAACACATTCAGCGACTTCAACATCGCTTACGTTCTTTTGTAGTCTCGCCCTCAGATCATTTTCCGCATTCTTTGACATTACACTGTCCTGCTCAGTGGCAATATTTGATGAACCGAACGTTCCTGGATACTTCGGTATTTCTTCGCTGCCAAGCGTATCCTATTCCGTTATTGAAGCACATTCAACAAAATATCCCTGACTGGATTATGCAACACTACAAATGGGGCTTCAAATTTGGATCCACTCTCAGCACCGCATACATTCTCCCAAAACCATCCAGGTTATTTCAAAAAGCAAGACCAATTGTGGATTATTCTCGAGCATGGTGTCGACCAATTGGAAGTGCACTAGCAACAGCGTTATATGAAATTTTGCAAGTTGTATATTCTGATCTCCTATCTGTTACGGATATCAAGTCGGTGCTACATGCAATTGCCAAGTTGTTTTCCCACCAAGACTACGCTTATGGTGAACTCACTGTGGAACAAGAAGACATTGCTGGGTTTTACAATCAAGTTGATCATTCTCGTATGTTACAGGCTGTTCAATTTGCTGTGTGTCGGTTTTGTGAACTTCAAGGACAAACATTTGACTCTTTTCTCAACATTCATCAAGAGACTACGGAACGCACTTTACGATTTTTTCGTGGATTTTGGCGGTCACATAGCCACAAATACCGACCAATTTGTCTTGCCCATATACAACCGCTCAGCCAATACCTTTTGAATCATAGTTATTTCAGTATTGGAGGCACAGTATTCCAACAGCGTCGTGGTGCAAGTATGGGTTCCCAATGGGCACCCATTTTCTGTTCAGCAGTTGCATTACTCAGAGAATGGATTTTTCATTCCTATTTTCAGGTCTTTCGCACAAACATGAATTTTCATCATCGGTATGTCGACAACCGCTTGATTCTAGCAACAGACATCGATCGCGCCAGTCTGGACTTTGACCTATTTTGGAGACTGGATTTCTATACAAATCCCATCCTTTTGGAACCAGTACCTGGTGATGAAGCCCTGGGATACAAAATTGATTGCCTACAACATACCATTACTTTGCAGTTACCATGGAACAAACCCTTGAGACACAGCTCTGGCTGTGGTGTCTCACGTACCGCCCTCACTGGTCTTATTGCTCGTATTCGACTCATTCTCACGGGCGTGTATCCACAACATCTTCATCTACCTCAAATTCAAGATCTCATTGGACTGATATCATCTCGAGACTCTGCTCTTGTGACCACAGATTCCGCACGCAAGACCATAATGACTGTTATCCACCAAGTCCATCCACATTTACAAGCGCGTGATGTTTTCAGATTCGCTTAACAAAAAGGAGTGAACAGCTTACTCAATCATTCTTAACTTGTCGCACTCTGTTGTTTTTTGCCAAATAGAGATACGCATGAGAATGTGATTTGTGTGTAGTAACTTATTTATTCATGGCTGCATCAGTTCAAACCTTTCAATGTTGGGTTCAAGTCTGTCGCCATTTACAGACCATCGGATTTACCTCTACTCTACACTGGTTCTACTAACATGAATTGATCTCTTTTGCCCTTGTCCACAACAGCTCTCACAATTTCTCCATGTTAGACGTCGATTGTATAGTGCTCTGAGTGGTGTCGGGACCTCAGTTACCCCCAATCATGCTTTAGGTTTCAGAGTTCTAAATGCCTCAAGATTTTTGACACAGAAGATTTTTCGACAAAAAAAAAAAAAATCGACATAATCACCAGACCAGAGTTATCAGCCCGGACCTCGGACGCTTTCGTTCACTGAATTGAATCCACCACGATCAATGGTCGGCGGCCTAGTCTTTTGAAATACCGAAATCCAGACAGCGTTTTCACTCCTCTGTTAGTGTCTCGTAACATTTCAGGACAGCGATTCTGTTATTTGAGTGACAATGTGCGTCTGTCATTTTAACTAATTAATTTCTTTATAAGAGTATTCGACATAACAACCTGACGAGAGTTATCAGCCCGGACCTCACATGCTTTCGCTCACTGAACTGAATTCACCACAAACAATGGTTGGCGGCTTAGTCTCATGAAGTACCGCATTTCACACAGAGTTTTCGCTCCTCCATTAGTGTTTTGTGAAGTTTCAGGACTGCCATTCTGTCACTTGAACGACAGTGTGAGCTTGCCATTTCAACTACTCATGTAATTTCGTCATCGCCCTACGGGGCTTGTGTGTGTGTGAAACCCGTTATAACATACGGATATTTTACAATTTCGTACAACGAAGCAAGGAAGACAATATGTGGCGACAATAGGAACTGAATTTTAATTCAGACATGCAGGGGGCTGGAGTGTGAATCAGAAGTCTCCAGCCAACGAAGACGCTTCTGATGTCACAGTGATATCAACCTGGGACGCTGGGTTGACGTACCTGCAATGTTGGTTCGAACTTTTGCACAAGCTGTTCTATTACCTTGTTTTTGAGTCCTTTGGCAAGAATCGATTGCCCGAATTTCACCGTTTGCAACCGTGCCCCATCGAAGGTGACTTCGGAAATCAGGCGACGGCACTCTCATCATCATCAAATCAACCTAAGCAGTGTGTGTGTGTGTTTGAGTGGGTGCATACATATATATATATATATGCATATCATATATATATATATATGCATGTCATATGTATATATATATATGCATATATGATGAGTATGAACAAGTATAATGTATGTTATAAATTGCAAATACTCCGGTAAAGCCAAAAATAAACCATGCACCAGACATGACCAAACATGGATGGGCAGCCTAAACCATTCCGGATGTTTCCGGTCTTTTTCGTCAAGCTGCAAGACTGTAAAGGCGGTATCTTCAAAGACAAACACATCGATGGATCTATGATGATATCAATGGGAATTTCAGGATCCTAAAATGGAGCTACTGTACCATACAAGGCCATATTTTGTGGGGATTGAGATATGTAAATATATGGCCATTGATGATTACATGTAAATATCTGTAAACTAGAGTACATATATGAATATATATATATATAGCCGTCACCAAAAAGACAAAGATGTCTTTCCAGGAGGGTATAAATGACATTTAGTGCATGTGGTTCATAGATACGGTGGACACAGTATGTCCAGGATTTTTCATGTCACCAGATATCACCCGGACCCGAACGCCATATCTCGGCCTGGCACTCATATCCCGTGCCATTTCCGGAGGAGCTACTCCATTTGCACCCTGCAGGGGGAGCTAAAAATGCTTCATCAGTTCGTTGCAAAAATGTCACCAGTGGTTTTTTGGTATATCATTTAATGTGGGTAAAACAGTGCCATTTGCACCATCCCCCAGTATACCATATATATATATAATTATATGTGGTATAAACTTACCATTCCCAGTCATGGCTGGTAAACTGGCATTGTTTTAGCCACAATAATATCAAATCATATCATGTAGTTGGCTGCACCCATCCTCAAGTTCTTGAAAAATGGGTCCCCTTAATCAATCTCAAGCAGGGTATCTAGCGCCAGGGGTTCACACAAATACACACAACACTTAATGAAGAACCCACAACACAACTTGGTCTGGGTCAAAATTTGGGTGCGAATGTTGAACAGTCCGCCTGTCTTGACCGATCCAGCCCCAAATTCGTTGTGGTTCCACTGGATGACGAGTCAAAATAAACACAGCAACCACCAAGTTTTACCTCCAAAACTTCCCATAGCCCTCGTTGGAAGCTTCCCACAGTGCCTGGATCTGTGGTAGCCTCCACCTTGGCTGATCCGGGAGGCCAAACCAAAGGGTTGATCCATGCATCATGGTGGCTTGGTATATGGAAAAGCATCGAAAAACCAACCAAATTCCACGCTTAATCAACATGTTCCTCATTAAAACTGCCATGCATGTCATGGTTGTGAAATTTACTGCCCCATTTTTAGACGGAATGAACTTGGGTTGATGACTTTGGTACCCTAAAGCTGTAACTTCTGCGATTCGCTAGGGAACATTGACCAAGTCTCTCAGTTTTGAATGGCTCAAATCTGGTCGCAGAGCTTTTTCAGCCATGGTCAGAAGTGTCACTGAGGTTGATACAATTCCAACGTACCCTCAGATACTCAAAAACCTCCATTCTTAGATGAATTTCGCATGATAAAACTTCTATTTGTGGAATTGTCGCATCGCCACATTGGATAGCCCAAAGGCTAACCGTAATGCCATACACCAAATATATCTGCAGTATCAACCAGCATCTACCAAACAATGGAGTGGGTCAACATTCGCCCAAACAGACTGCAAGATTTTATTTGGTCTTTTCGGTATTGATCCATTTTCTGCAGCAACAAAAAGAAGATTCATCAATTTTCTGCATGTCTGCGACTGTCTGAGAACTGCAACCATTGTTTACTGGAAAATTGACCCTATGCCCATTGGGCCCCATATTAGTGTTGGCATGTTGAATGGGACGAACCTGGTTTATGGTAAAAATCCTATGAGCCCTGGGGGTTCCTCTATACCCAACCTGGTGGAAAAAAAAACTTCGCTCTGAAAAAGCAAAAACAAACACCAGTTTTGTGAAAAATGGTCGTCATGAAATCCATCATAAAGCCTATCTATGGTATTTCTGCCATTTTCCCACCATTTTCCCATAAGAAAACTAATGAAAACCAGGGTATCCCAAGGTCACAAGTGGGGAGCCCAACACTGTAGGTCCACGGGCTGTTCAGGGAACTATTGGCACCTGCGCCGGCTCATTTTGTGGATGAAATTCTGATCTGGGAGAAACATCATAGCTATTCATAGCTGGTTGGTGGTTTTAACCATCTTGAAAAATATAAGTCAATGGGAAGGATTGCCCCATATATATATATTATTGAAAATAAACAATGTTTGAAACCACCAACCAGATAGTCATTCGGAATCCCAATGTTCAGAATTTTCAGAACACCTCGAAGAACTATGATCAACACATCACTGGTGGTTTCAGGGTGCTTCAATAGCAAAAAAATGACCCACATCTTGTACCCCCCTGCATCCTAAAGTATGACAAAAAAAAACAGGTGTTTGTATATCATGCTCACTTTCACAGCATCCAGTTGTTTTGAGATTGTAGCCCAAACATGGGTGAAACATGACAGGGTGCGGATGAAGGGATTGTCGGGTCATGGTGATCCCCTGACAATGAGAATGGATATAGCATCAGATAGTTTCACCACAGTTGCTCACAATGTATCTCCCACTTTCAATGAACATTCCCAGCATTGCAACTCTAAAAATAAACCCTACAATCAAAAACAGCAGGATCGTATATCCTGACATCAACATTAGTTCTGATTTTTTCCCCTAAATCCTCTTTGTCTGAACATGTTCCCGAACTAAGAATTATTGGGTTGTATTACCCATAGGATCCATGTATGCTATATATGGTAACATTTACCATCAATATACCCCCAATGTTAGCATATATATATATATACCAGCACCATGGATCCTATGGGTTATTTCAGACAGATCCACATGGCATCGGTCTAGCATGGCATCCCCGGGCACATGCAACTTGCAGACGTGCCATATAGATCCGGTCAGGCACCAAGTCCGTCAGAGAACATGCCTCAAGGAACACCAGCGGGGACAAAAAACACGGCGGCCACTCTCCAGTGTTTGTATTGTTTGTTGGTTTGTAAAGTTGTACAAGCCACATGAATACTATATATATACACATTCATTTATTTATCGTTACCGTATACATTACAGTAGTTCTGGATCTTCCTGGGTTTTTGTCTCATCCCATCATGGCCATGGCTGCCAGACTCGCAAGGACATGTCTGCGCAGTCGCCGCCATAGCTCACCTTAGATGACCCGAAACATGACCTTCGAAGGGAAACGCATGGGAAATGCATGGGAAATGTTAACCTCAAATCCAAGTTTCATGGGATAGTGGGGCTATGAAGGGTGGGGTCTGGATAAGCCTGAATAAGCCATGGGTAAGCAAGGATCATCATTTTTTGAAAGAAAGGTGAATTCCTGCATGTTCATCGCAAGTTTGGGAGGTCTAAGAGTGACTTGACCTGTTTTTTTGGGGTGGGGGTTGCGGGGCTAAGGAGCTTATTAAGGTTTAATACGGGCTTAATAGGGGCTTATCCATCCAGGCTTAAATGAACCGCCAAGGCTAAGTCCTGGAGCCAGTATCACCAAGCTATTCTGCACAGCCATCCCCCCATCCAAAATGATCCCTGAGGACCCCAGATTCCTAAAATTCAGGAAACATGGTGAACACACACATCAACATCACTGCAAAAAATCCCATGTCCGGCTTGTGTCTTGTGGCTTACATCATCTATTTTTCATTTATTTGGATAAGCACTGGAGATTCAGCCATGGGGAATAATGCCTAAGGCCAGAAAGGATGACCTGAAAAATGGCCTTACTAAGGGTTTATCATGGTTTATCATTACCCAGCCAAACCTCAGGACTTCAAATGATAAGCTCATCCTCCATAGCCCTCCTATCCCATGAAAGTTGCTGAGGGTGCTACGGCAGGGGATAATGCCCAACGTATCCCTGTATTGAATACTTAGCTACAACCTCATATAAAGCAAAATGCAGGGACGTATTCTTGTAGCAATTTCTTGCCCATATTCCAGGGCCGAACATATTCCATGCCAAAATAGCTGGGAAATTTCAGGGAATTGCGAAGACCCCTTTCAGGTGAAATTTGAGTTTTCATACAGTTTGCCAATTACTCCTTTTCTTCTGGCACGTACGTTGTCGACTGCACATGTTCTTCCCCAAAGAAGATCCTTACTTTCAACAATTTCTGGAAATGTCATAATTAATAATGTTGAGCTTTCCAAAAATGGATTAATAATGTTCTTATGGGAATTTGTCATCTACACTTTTCAGGATCTCAAAACCCAATTCATAAGCTTTAAGCTTATGTTCTGGCACGCTTGGCTGGCCTTTCATCAGCAGCGCGATCCCCATCTTTCTTGACATCTTTGTGGCCCCGCAAAGAGCTCTGCACAACAGGATCTGGGAACACAAATCATCGACGATCCTGTTTTCTTCCGTGCAAATTAATCCCACCGATAGAGTACGATGCCACCCCTGGAGTGCGCTAATTTTCTGGAATGCGAAAATAAAACAGTATGCGTGGCCCCCTTCGACCTTCCCCATGGATCCAACACCAGTTTTTCCCATCATATACCAGAAAATTATCACATTTCACCCTGCTGAGCTTTTTTTTTTCTTTTTTTATGTTTGGTCATTTTTGGCCAAAATGGCCTGGAATGCGATAGTATGTGAAACTACAGAGACGTCTCACGCGAAACCGCTACCTTGCCCATATTCCAGAAAACGTGATTCCAGGCGATTTTAGCCAAAAAAAAAACGAAAAAAAAAAGAAAAAAAACAGAAAAAAAGAGAAAATCACCGAGTACGAAGATTTTATGGAGTACGAAGATCTTGCAGAGCGCGTGGATTTTACAGTATGTGTACGTCCCTAGCTGTGGAGTGCGATGCCCTCGCTGGAGTGCGACGAATTTGTGGAATGCGAAGAATTCCGAGTATGCGTGGCTGGTATAGAGACCACATAGGGAAATTTCGGGGCCAGAACCAAAATTCCAATCCCAAAGCCAGCCCAAACTTCCAGGGGCACACCAGTGGGTTCTATTTTTCCGAGTTCACCGGGGAAGAAACTTGCTAATTTTTACTCAGCCAACCTTTGAAAACGTTACCTTTGACAACCCTGTCCTTCTTCGGTAGACAAATGAGGAAACTTCCTTATCAAAGCAGCCTTCAATTCATTCAACGTCCACAGCTGCTTTGGAACGACATAGGGGATAGAAAGCTGTGGAGGGGCATTCAGTGGATTCGCCGTGGGCCAACTGTTCCCTCCAGATTGAGCTGAAATGCCTATCAAAGTAACATACCAAAACCCAGGTCTGGAGTACGATGAAAACATGGTATGCGAAGATTTTCTGAATATGGGAATGTTGCCTCTAGAATTCTATGTGCGCCTTGCTGAGGAACTAATATGTGCATAACTGTATAATTAACAACAATAGCTTGAGATAAAACACTGGTTTGAAATAACCACCTAGAGTTCCTTTGGGACAAGGATCAAACCATAATATGTTCTCCCATATCATACCATGTACTCTCCCAAAACAAGGGTCAAACATTGCCCCGAACACGTCCCAATTTGTGTTGCAAGAAACTTGGTATTTGGAATGAAGGGTGAATTTGGTAAATGGATATCCACATTGATTGGAGCGGCTCAACTCATTCCACAAATTGGACACCCCTTTATATCCATCATCAGGCCTGACAGAAATGCTTTAGTCTCTGGTAACTCACCTGAGAAATAGACGTCCATCTCTTCTCAAGGATGTAAAATCCGTATAATTCCATCCTGATATATGTAAAAAAGGGAGATATCCACAAATATCCAAACATGGCAATGTTGCTCAATGTTGCTATCCAGTGGTGAACAAGCGGTTCGCAGTTCGGAGCGGTATCCATATTCCCTATAAAAAGAGCGAGCGAGTTGGAGCTACTGAGTTTCTCAATCATATGATAGTTTGATAAACAAAGAAACAATCCTTGTTTTTCGATGCTGTTTCGGCTATATGTCAAAAAGGGCGATATCATGGGATGATATCCAGGCATATCCAATATATGGCAATGTTGATCAACAACCAAAAAAACAAGGCCCCACACCCAGGCTGTGTCGTCGGCGGCTTTCAACTGCAAATGTGGATGAGCCTCGGTGACAGGATAGCATGATGCTTGGGAATTGCCAAAATAGCATGAACCAGCTCGTAAGCTGGCAACATCTAGGTATATCAATGTATATACATATTATATATATATTAATTATATATACATATTTATTTATATTATATATATATATATATTATATTTATATATATATATATTATATTTATATATATATATTAAATTATTCAAAATATATATATATATATATATCATATCTTATATCTATGTAATTATGTATGTATATATAACAAATATTAACTATATATATATATATATTAAATTATATATATATATCATATCTTATATCTATGTAATTATGTAAATATATAAGTGAGACTAAGTAAGCATGTCGACCTAATTGCAGTTTTGCACCATTTTGCACTCTGAAAGGCGGCAGTTCGATTCACCCGGGGACTCCCACGCACAAGCAATGCCCTGGCGCTTGTCCCAAGCTGTAGCTGGCTGACATGCCACTGCGAGACCTGAAGCCATGATTGGTTCACCGAACGTATTTGTAGGGCCGGGTCGGGCTCCAGTTATAGTCCAGTTATATAAGATGTTATCGCATGTTAGATGCTCGGGACTGAAGTAACCCAGGGAATCACCTGTGATCCAAGGAAACGACCATTCTGATTGGTGGTATACCTACCAACCATCCTCTCAGTTGGGATGATTTTCCATTCCCATTTTTTGTTTGGAAAGTCAGGTCACCATGGTTCCAAAGCACCAACCAGCGCAGGGATTAGTTTTTAGGTCAGGTCACGGATTCTGCAGTTCGATCCATTGGGGCGCTGCGGAGGGAATCTCTTCACCTGCGGAGGTTTCCATCGGCTCGCTGTTTGGTACAGGGAAATCATGGAAATCTACGCGGAATGAGCCCTGTGGAGAAACTCCCCTCTTCATATGGAAAAAGCATCAGCCTTTCCCTCGATTTACACAATCTGTCAAAAAGAAAACATATTGTTCAGAAATCTTGAAGTTCAAAATATACATCCATAGAATTGAACAGGGATTGAAAATTGCATGACGCATGTATATATGACAAAGAAAAGCAATGCCTCAGCAACTACACCAGTTTCCGACAAAGAGGGTGGACATCTCCTAATTTTGTTCATGCGCCCCAAATGAGAACGCATCCAATCAACGGTGATCAGTGGATATCTGCACATAGCCACAATCACGGTTCCAAGAGCTTTAGATACTTCCAACAAGTTGCTATATAGACATTCACCATACCTCTACCACGATCCAGAGCACACTGTAATGTGTATATATATATATAAATATGTGGATTATACATATCACTACAATAATATATATATATAATATATACCTCTATGGTGTATATAATTAAATAGCGTAAAATGGACTAGTTGGTTTTACTATGCTCCAAGGTAGACAGCGGATAGACACCAGGCCGTGGTTCCAGCCAGGGATGAAACTAGGAAACACTTCAAGGAGGTCTGGCTTTCTTAGCACATGCACAATCTCAAAGCTTGGGGATTGCAAAACAAAACGATATGTAAAACTATATGAACGTCACCTAAACATACCTAAAAAATAATCACAAAAAAACGTGTAAATATCAAGGTTTGAGATTTTGAAAAAAACAAAATAAAAAACTAGATGAACGTCAAATAAGCATCATCACAAAAAGGATTCGGTTTGAAACAAACAAAAGCAGGAGACAAGCGATCAGAAGGCAAAGACACTATTATATTAAGGCTCCATTCCCAAATGACACTCAGAAAATTCAATCTCCCGAAGAGGATTGAGTAAGCTGTGGATGACACATCTAGTTCATGATGGTTCATGGCCAAAGGACTTACACTACTAGTACCTGTCAATTGAGCAGTGTTCAAGAATGGCATATCCAGCCAAGCAGCGAAGTGTTCGAAGTGGGGGACTATCCAACCAAACAGTCGCACATGTCTAAGTTGCAGCATCTTGTACCTCATTGATCCACCTTCACCGCTTCCATCCCCCCAAGTCGTGGGGCGATGGCGGCGATGGCTCCGGAGTGGCTCCGGGGCCCCGTACTGAGGGGATTGATCCCATTGGCAAAGCAATGCAGCCACAATTGCTGACCCCAACCTGTTGGAAGAGTTCCGGGCAATGACCCCTGGTGTGGTGCCACATGGTGGGTTAGATGGGATCGGCTACTGAATCTTCGAACACATCTTGATGACCTTGATCTAAGAGTAGACATTACTACAGTACTGCAATCTGCAATTTCAGTGATGAAAAACAGGGTCTGTGTATCTAAACACATGTTGGTCCAGTGCCATCCACTGATGGGCAATACATATTTTTATAACATGTCTACAGTTGAGACCACCGACCAGTTGTTGAATTGACGAGGAAAATCATAAGACCGAATCCACCACTGCAGACCTCTTTCCTCAAGAGGTGAAGGGTTACCATTTTCCATCCCCAAAACAAACATCAATTCAGTGCTATTACCTCTGCACAAGTACGGATGAAACACAAACCTCGTGTCAAATCACAGTTTTCCGTACATCCCACGATCTCACCATTTCTTCCCTGCAGGTTGATATGTGATGCGTGTTTTTCTGCGTGATACCCTTGCAATACCTTGCAACCCCAAAAAAGGTGTCCCATAAATCCAGGAAAAAAAACGTAACGGATGAAGCAATAATTATATATAAATTACTGTTGCAATATCATGTGGGTAAAACAATAATGAACCATCCCCCAAATCACCATAAATAGGTGGCATAAACCATATTTTACCCACATTAATATAGATAGCCTCGATCAATGTGCAGGTCAATTCCGTGCTGTGATCGACCCTGATGGTGGCGCTTCCGGTCAAATCCCAAGCTTCCGTGTTATAGTAACCTGAACAAAAAATGACGGTACCTAGACCCTGCGAATCCCAAGAAAATGGTGAAAGTACAATTATTGGGTAACAAAAACATCTTTATGGGTACTTGGAGGGTCTATATAGATACCGCTATCTTAAAAGGACATGATTTAAGTCATCTTAAGTCTATGTTTTTGGAGGTTGCTATAAATGAGAATTGCAGCTGCCTGCCACGAAGTCCGTGCGGGAGACGCTGGCGGTAAGTTCTTCCGTGGAGGTAGTGGAGTAGCAAAGGGAAAACCTGCGACACTGAGGTTTATCATCCATCGCCCCCGGAATTTAAACTGTTCCACATTTTTTGTTTGGGGAATACTTAAAATGGAAATAATGCGTAAATCATCAATCGAAATGGATCATGTTCATGATTCTTCCATAGGTATTTGAATCAACAAACGGTATCAACTAGCAACCCCTAAAAAACATGGAAACATATATGGGGTCAGCTGTTTTGCACGTCCCAGTATTTTTTTTTGTGAGCTACTCCGGGGAATCTCTAGGGCATCATCAAAATAAGGAATGTAGTGCAACCCACAGAAAGATGGAAACCTGAAATACGTCTGAATCAAAATTGTGAGCCAGGGTCTCTATGGGTAATCTTAGGCATACGGCTTTAGACAGCCACATAATGGCGATAATTTGATATTCATTATCATAATCAACTCACATCATATAACCAACAAACATTGATGATGCTGAATCTTGGATAACAATGTAATCAGCCAAAAAAAATACGCAAACAAACACGGTATTCAATAGGAGTTTCGACCACATCCACAAGGGAAGGGACTGGAGGTAGAGGTGATGGAGGGTTTATACTGAAGGGAATTTACAGATCTACATGACACAAATATTGTGGCATGGTTGGCAGCTCAGGGAATTGTGTATCACACACACAAAATATGGAAGCAGCTGAGCAACAGGTTCGCTGATATCTCCATGTCCTACCATTTCTCTTGCACTGTTCCCAGTTAAAAACTTGCCAAGCAAAAATGTATAAGTGTAAGGCATTCACAAAACATGCATTTTATAATTTCACGCACTGTCTACCCTGTATATATATACGTATATATATGTATGTATGTATGTATGTATGTATGCATGCATGCATGTATGTATGTATGTATGTTATATCTGTATTATATGATATGTATCATACCTCTATCTCTATGTGACTGACAAAGGGCAAAAGCAGCAATTGTTCGATTTTTGGTCGCTCACTACTTTTCAGTCCAGACCCACAAAACATGCAGTTTTTGGATGTCCAGGCAAGTATATATATATATATATGCTGATATATACACAGTACATACCATCTGGTTATTTAACCGTTTGCCATGGAAAATCACCATGCTATTAATAGACAAACCATGGTAAACCATCTATTCCTATGGGCCATCTATACCATGGCGAACTATAACAAATTACCAGAGGGTAACCATATATTAACCAGTAATTCTACGGTGTGTAAAAATCGTCTCACCACGATGCCAAGGGGCTGATCATCGCAACAGGTGGTGATCACCTCATTCGAACCGGACCGAGATAGGTGGAGGGCGGTGGCTTGATGGAAATTCATGGTGATTTAATGGGATTTAATGGTGATTTTATGGTGATTTAATGGTGATTTTGTGGGGTGTAATGGGATTTAATGGTGACCTAATGGCGATTTTAGTTGGGATTTATGATGATTTGGGTGGTTCTTATAAGTCACCATGAGGGTTCAGTACTAAAATGGCCCAATGGCTTGGATGATTTGGGGCTACCCCCGCTCGAAACCCGCTCGAGAAACCAAAGGGTTGGTCCTAAAAGCTATTATCATGTTTTCAACCACCTCCCCAAACCAAAAAAAATAAAGAAAAATTAGTCACCAGAAATCAAGGGGTGGCTAGAGTTCATGCTGAAAGCCTATTCCAAGTGAGTCGGATCCAAAACCAAACATAACCAAACATAACCAGCCAGCAAGATCATGTAATCCATTGTTATCCTATCCGTTCATATATGAAACACCACCCAGAAACCATGGTGGGTGTAGGCTGGACCTTTGCAGATCTTAGATGATATGCCTAAGTGCGAAGTGCCGAAGTGCCGGCAGCGATTTTTGTTTTTTTGTGGACAAAAACCACGGTTATTATGGCAACATGCTATAACATGCTATAATAGGACCATAGTCTAACATATCTTCCAGAATTTTGGAATATGTTAATATGTTCCATGTTGGGGAATGATTTCCAGAATCGTAACCATTTCTGACAAGTCCCCACCCAGGACAGTGTATCCCCAGGGGATCCACCTCGCAGTGATCCACCTCTTTGGACAACGTGGAGACCTCAGTGAAGGGAACATCTGAACGAGAAACCACAGGAATTTCACCATGAAATTCCATAAGAGCACCAATGAGTAATACGGTACCCTAAAAATCCCAGGGTTGAGTTGTTTAGGTTTTGTTGATGTAGGGTTCATGTTTGTTCCCCGCCTGCCAGGTGAGGGTCTCTAGATTTTAACAAAGGTGCAACTGCCCCTTCCTTCCTCCCTCCCTCCCTGCCTTCCTTCCTTCCATCCTCCTTCCTTTACTCGCTGCCATCACTCCCGTCTTCTTTCTGCACAGTGTAGTGAGCCATATTGCCAGCTCCGGATGCTGTGGGGCACGCCTGGGCCCGAATGCCAGAAAGAATGCCAGACAGAATGTCAAAATAGATGCCAGAAAGAATGTCAGAATGAATTTCACAATAGAATGCCAGAAAAATCCAAAGAGTATGTCAGACTAAATGTCGAATAGAATGCCAGAAAATGTCCGCGCCAGAATGCCAGAACAAAACTAGACGACGGATGGCCCGAGAGCGTAGAGGAGCAGAGTCTTCTGTTGCTAGCTGTTAGTATGGAGACACTATATTACAAGATAATATATTAAAGATGTATTATAGGCAGACGAGAAGAGTAGTATCAAGACAATATGTGACTAGTACAAGACAATAGTTTGCATCGTATTTTTGTAAAATTTTTCATACACAGAACTTTTTACAGACAGTCGCTTTTGCACACAGAGACTTTTACACACAGACGCTTTTACACACAGACGATTTTGCACACAGAGACTTTTACACACAAACGCTTTTACACACAGAGACTTTTACACACACAGCCGCTTTTACACACAGAAGCTTTCACACACAGAAGCTTTTACAGACAGACGCTTTTACACACAGACGCTTTTACACACAGACGCTTTTACACACAGACGCTTTTTACACACAGGCTCTTTTACACACAGAGACTTTTACACACAGAGGCTTTTACCCGCAGAGACTTTTACACACAGACGCTTTTACACACAGACACTTTTACACACAGACGCTTTTACACACAGACGCTTTTACACACAGACGCTTTTACACACAGACACGTTTACACACAGACGCTTTTACACACAGACGCTTTTACACACAGACACGTTTACTTTTACACACAGAACTTTTACAGACAGACGCTTTTACACACAGACGCTTTTACACACAGACGCTTTTACACACAGAGGCTTTTACACACAAACACTTTTACACACAGACGCTTTTACACACAGACGCTTTTACTTTACACACAGACGCTTTTACACACAGACGCTTTTACACACAGACGCTTTTACACACAGACGCTTTTACACACAGACGCTTTTACACACAGACGCTTTTACACACAAACGCTTTTTACACATAGGTTCTTTTACACACAGACGCTTTTACACACAGACGCTTTTACACACAGACGCTTTTACACACAGACGCTTTTACACACAAACGCTTTTTACACATAGGCTCTTTTACACACAGACGCTTTTACACACAGACGCTTTTACACACAGAGCCTTTTACACACAGACGCTTTTACACACAGACGCTTTTACACACAGACGCTTTTACACACAGACGCTTTTTACACACAGACGCTTTTTACACACAGACGCTTTTTACACACAGACGCTTTTTACACACAGACGCTTTTACACACAGAGACTTTTACACACAGAGACGCTTTTACACACAGAAGCTTTTACACACAGAAGCTTTTACACACAGACGCTTTTACACACAGACACTTTTACACACACACGCTTTTACACACAGACGCTTTTACACACAGACGCTTTTTACACACAGGGGCTTTTACACACAGAAGCTTTTACACACAGACGCTTTTACACACAGACGCTTTTACACACAGACGCTTGTTACACATAGACTCTTTTACACACAGACACTTTTACACACAGACGCTTTTACACACAGAGCCTTTTACACACAGACGCTTTTACACACAGACGCTTTTACACACAGACGCTTTTACACACAGACGCTTTTACACACAGACGCTTTTACACACAGACGCTTTTACACACAGACGCTTTTACACACAGAAGCTTTTACGCACAGAAGCTTTTACACACAAACACTTTTACACACACACACACAAAATCGCAATTTTTCCCCAGTTTTTGGCGATCGACCCTCATTTCGTGCGAAAGGGTTGCTCCGGCACACGTAAAATCGTAATTTTTCCTCAGTTTTTGGCGATCGACCCTCATTTCGTGCGAAAGGGTTGCTCCGGCACACGTAAAATCGCAATTTTTCTTCAGTGTTTGGCGATGGACCCTCATTTCGTGCGAAAGGGTTGCTCCGGCACACGTAAAATCGTAATTTTTCCTCAGTTTTTGGCGATGGACCCTCATTTTGTGCGAAAGGGTTGCTCCGGGACAAGTCAAATCGCAATTTTTCCTCAGTTTTTGCCGATCGACCCTCATTTCGTGCGAAAGGGTTGCTCCAGCACAAGTCAAATCGCAATTTTACCTCAGTTTTTGCCGATCGACCCTCATTTCGTGCGAAAGGGTTGCTCCGGCACAAGTCAAATCGCAATTTTTCCTCAGTTTTTGCCGATCGACCCTCATTTCGTGCGAAAGGGTTCACGTTTCGTACTCCCCGCCGGCACCACCCTCGGCCTAAAGAGAGAAAGATAAAGAAGGCGAGAGAGAGAAAAGGGAGAGAGAAAGGAGAGAAGATGTGAAGATGAGAAGGTGAGAAGGTGTGAAGAGGAGCAGATGTGAGAGAAAATGTGAAGATGAGCAGATGTGAAAGAAGATGTGAAGATGAGCAGATGTGAGAGATGATGTGAAGATGAGCAGATGTGAAGATGAGCAGATGTGAAGATGAGCAGATGTGAGAGAAGATCTGAAGATGAACGGATGTGAAGATGAGCAGATGTGAGAGAAGATGTGAAGATGATCAGATGTGAAGATGAGCAGATGTGAAGATGAGCAGATGTGAGAGAAGATCTGAAGATGAGCAGATGTGAAGATGAGAAGATGTGAAGATGAGCAGATGTGAAGATGAGCAGATGTGAAGATGAGAAGGTGTGAAGATGAGAAGATGTGAAGATGAGAAGGTGTGACAGAAGGTGTGAAGATGAGAAGATGTGAAGATGAGAAGATGAGATACAGACCCCCACTATTGGAAGAACCCTGCGCTCAGACGCTCTCGGGAAAAAATATCAGGTAGAATGCCGCGGTGGGGATCACTCAAAGTAAAGTAATTGTTTTTTAATGGACTTTTTCGGTGAAAAAACACTTTTAGACACCCATGACTGGTTCACCAACCAATTGCCTTCCAACAAGATTTAATGATCATGGGTTGGATAGATTTGTAGATTATATATTATATATTACTTATATTATATTAGTTAGTTATTTATCTATTATATATTATTTATTTATTTATTTATGTGAATCTTTATTTATTTTGACCAAACTACTCAATTGGGTGTATGAACTACAAAGCCATGGACATACATCTGTGATGCTGGATTCTGTTGGATCGTCTGAAAGGTCACCCAATACCACGTTCTGTTCCATTTGACTAAACATCCAAACGTCAAATAGTAGGAATGTATTGATGTGTACATAGACATATTTGAGTAAATATGTATATATATATGTAAATATAAATATATATGTATATCTATCTATCTATCTGTCTGTCTGTCTGTCTGTCTGTCTATCTGTCTATCTGTCTATTTGTCTATCTGTCTGTCTGTCTGTCTGTCTATCGATCTGTCTATCTGTCTATCTGTCTATCTGTCATCTGTCTATCTGTCTGTCTGTCTATCTGTCTATCTGTCTATCTGTCTATCTGTCTATCTGTCTGTCTATCATTCTATCATTCTATCATTCTATCTATCTATCTATCTGTCTGTCTGTCTGTCTGTCTGTCTATCTGTCTATCTGTCTATCTGTCTATCTGTCTGTCTGTCTGTCGATCTGTCTATCTGTCTATCTGTCTATTTGTCTATCTGTCTATCTGTCTATCTGTCTATCTGTCTATCTGTCTATCTGTCTATCATTATTTCTATCTATCTATCTATCTATCTATCTATATGTGCTAAATGGATCTCAACAGGTTCATCTTCCTTCTCCCATGCCAAGTTGAAGGGCATGAGATTCTTGACAAATGCGCTGCTGGGAAGTTGTAATCTGCGCCGAAGAATGACGCATGTCGTCCCAAGCATCGTTGGCGTGGAATGGGTTGGTCCAGCCACGTGGGAATCATCCAAGGCAGGAACTGAAAAAAAAACATACATCAGTAATTAAGCAACAATGACACCGCCGGCTGCAAGAGTTTGTTTCATCCTTGCCAGTAATAATATCCTCATATTATAAATATATATATATATATTATTGCTGCATTAAATCCTTCACATCCCATGTTTGATGCTTTTCTCCCTAGCTCCATATACCCTGTGATAGTCAACATGGCAATGGAAATTCACCCATTTAAATATAGTTGTTTTTCCCATTTGTCCATTTAGCTCGGGATTTCCGGCTACTTGTAGCCATGTTTGATAACACCAGAGGGTACATACCAAAATGTATGCAGATATATCCCGGTTCTATCTCCATTATATCCCATTATAGCACCATGTTTGGTCCTTAAATCATGAATGCTCCATCCATTTTCGACGCGTCCAAAATTATAGAACAGATTTTTTTAGATCCCATAAAAAATACTCAGTTGGTTGTGTGAACTACAAAACCAAGGGGATAAATCTGTGATGTTGGATTCTTCTGGATCGTCTGAAAGCTCATAAAACAAGTCACCATTGGCTATAACTGGTTCTAAGATCACACACATTCCATGAAACCATAATAACATCTATGACGAGAAACTGGTTACAACATCTATGTACCCAGTACTAACATTCCATAAGAAACTGCTTTGACTGGGTTTTTTAGTACTTATAACATCTTATACCATATGGTCATTTAACATAGACCCCGGAAATCACCAATTTTTCATGGTTTCACTAGTCTTCCAACCCCGATGACTGCCAGGGTCTATGTTAATTTACCAGAGGGTAATACACTATTAATACACCATATCACCATTAATGTGGGATTCACAAAAAAACTGGCTTTTGTTAGTCCTTATAACATCTAATACCCTCCAGTAAATTAACATAGACCCTGCCAGATAGGGGTTGAAAGATTAGTTTCCTTTAAAAATTGGTGATTTTCAGGGTCTATGTTAATTTACCAGAGGGTAACTGGTATAAAAGGGCCATAAATCTTCTGCATCAACCAGCGTCCCATCTCCGCATCACCCAGCGGCCGCCAGCGTCATGCCGGCACTGGGACCAACGTAGATCTCCCAGTCGTCGACCTGCAAAAATCCAAAAAGGACGCCATGACTTCATCGCTTTATTCGTCATCAATATATGACATAGGCTGGTTTATTGATGTGCTTATAATAGTGATTAATAGTGGTTAGTAGTGGTTAATAGTGGTTATTAGTGATTAATACGTACGGGTTTATTAATGTGCTTATAATAGCGATTAATAGTGGTTAATAGTGCTTAATAGTGGTTAATACTGTTTTATTAATGTGCTTATAATAGTGATTAAAAATGGTTAATAGTGGTTAATAGTGGTTATTAGTGATTAATACTGGTTTATTAATGTGCTTGTAATAGTGATTAATAGTGGTTAATAGTGGTTAATAGTGGTTATTAGTGATTAATACTGGTTTATTAATGTGCTTATGATAGTGATTAATAATGGTTAATAGTGGTTAATAGTGATTAATACTGGTTTATTAATGTGCTTATAATAGTGATTTATAGTGGTTAATAGTGGTTAATAGTGGTGATTAGTGATTAATACTGATACTGGTTTATTAATGTGCTTATGATAGTGATTAATAATGGTTAATAGTGGTTATTAGTGATTAATACTGGTTTATTAATGTGCTTATGAAGGTGATTAAAAGTGGTTAATAGTGGTTAATAGTGGTTAATAGTGGTTATTAGTGATTAATACTGGTTTATTAATGTGCTTATTTTATAATAGTGTTTAATAGTGGTTAATAGTGATTAATACTGGTTTATTAATGTGCTTATAATAGTGATTAATAGTGGTTAATAGTGGTTTTTAGTGATTAATACGGGTTTATTAATGTGCTTATAATAGCGATTAATAGTGGTTAATAGTGCTTAATAGTGGTTATTAGTGATTAATACTGGTTTATTAATGTGCTTATGACAGTGATTAATAATGGTTAATAGTGGTTAATAGTGGTTATTAGTGATGAATACTGGTTTATTAATGTGCTTATAATAGTGATTAATAGTGGTTAATAGTGGTTATTAGTGATTACTACTGGTTTACTAATGTGCTTATAATAGTGATTAATAGTGATTAAAAGTGGTTAATAGTGGTTATTAGTGATTAATACTGGTTTATTAATGTGCTTATAATAGTGATTAAAAATGGTTAATAGTGGTTAATCGTGGTTATTAGTGATTAATACTGGTTTATTAATGTGCTTGTAATAGTGATTAATAGTGGTTAATAGTGGTTAATAGTGGTTATTAGTGATTAATACTGGTTTATTAATGTGCTTATGATAATGATTAATAGTGGTTAATAGTGGTTATTAGTGATTAATACTGGTTTACTAATGTGCTTATAATAGTGATTAATAGTTGTTAAAAGTGGTTATTAGTGATTAATACTGGTTTATTAATGTGCTTATAATAGTGATTGATAGTTGTTGATAGTGGTTATTAGTGATTAATACTGGCTTATTAATGTGCTTATAATAGTGATTAATAGTGGTTAATAGTGGTTATTAGGGATTAATACTGGTTTATTCATGTGCTTATAATAGTGATAAATAGTGTTTAATAGTGGCTATTATATTGTGAGTAATACCTGATCTAATGAACATATATATATATATGACTGGTTGGTGGTGCAATAACCATCTTGAAAAATATGAAAGTCAATGGGACGGATCATCCCATATATGAAATGGAAAATAAACAAATGTTCCAAGCCACCAACCAGGTATACAATGTATATATATATAGTTTTTCTATAGTTATTTACTGGTTATATAAAAAAATGGCTATAATTATATATATATATACGTACATGATGCAAACTTACATGTACGTTTCGCAAGAAGGTTTCGTAAAAACTTTTAGAGGACTTATTCACCAGGATTATAAAGCAATATATGTATTACCCATATGCTCCATGGTGCTGGAATATTTACCAACATTTGCCCAAACAAAATCACCCAGTCATGTAGGTGAATATACCAGCACCATGGGTTGCATATGGGTTATACACAGGCATAGACCCCATAGATTCAAGATGGAACCCAAATTCTGTGGTGGCTGCAAGATGATTCTTCACATAGTCTGTGGCAAATGTCAGGGTTCCGTGTGACAGGGCTGTGAACACAAAGCGTTGGACACATATAGTACATCAATGATGAATTTTGCCCACAAACAACACATAACAAATGCTGGTTTATCTAGTAGAATGGCTACATGGGCAGGTGCCAATGATACAACTAATCTATCTAACTTCGTTTGGTCAAAGCCTTCTGCAAAGTAACCTGGCAGTGGGAAATGATGCTCTTGTTCGTAGACTTCATCACAAGTTCAACTCTGTATGTTTCTAGGTGATATTCCCCCTTTTTTGGGCATTTTGCCGATTAGACCCTAAAATTCTGATGGGTGAAGCCCCATGGTCCATTGCCCTTTGGATATAACGCATATAACTTATATAACTGGATTATCATACGGTATAGTTGGGTACCAGAAGATTGTTTAAGGGAGAAACACCAAAAACAACACTCACTAGAGAATCTTTATTGTTTCTTACCCTTTGGTTTTCTAACGTATAGAACATCACTAGGGTTTTACTAGGTCATAAATCAATATAAATCATCTATCAATGGGCCATTCTCCACATCAGAGGGTAAGCACTTCATCTGGCCTCCCGGAAGCGGAAGGTGGGCGTGTCCGCTGGCAGACTGTTGGTCCGCACATCCGTACAGGTTTCGGTGATGCGCACCTTGGTGCACAAAAAAGCGTCGATCCCCATAGCAACTGGATCTTGTTTTCGTTTGACCATAATGTGGGTAAAACAATGCCATAAACCACCCATGACTGGGAATGGTAACCATACCACCTTTAAAAATGGTGATTTGGGGGATGGTTTATGACATTGTTTTAACCACAGTAATTAGGACATAAATGTACATATAAAACATGGCTGGTCTGTATTTGAGATAGTCATGAAACCTTCTGGCAAACAATTTTGAAGAAGTTCATCCCTTCAACGGTTTCACATCTTGCCCGCCAAGACGCCACATAGGATGTCATGGCTGAGAGTTCTCGGATGATGCACTCCGTCTGATTTCGATAGATCAAGTCCTGAAGGGATCTGAAGGGCAGGATGTGCTGCGTGGCAGCGTGGATCTTTGCGCCCAAACTAAGATGTCTTTCAAGATTTTAGCACCAAAGGTGGACATTTGGCTATTGAAGAATACCGATTATACAGCATACATGATTATACCATATGTTTGGGGGATGAATATTCATGTACCAGCTATTCTGGTTTTCACATCTCAGAGTATCAGGGTTTTGACTGTTTTGACCCATAGACATTTGAGCGCATTCCACAAGTGGACGTAGGTACCCAGAATTGAAAATTACGAACAAAGATGGGAATGCAGCAGTTCTTCCAAATCTAATCCACCCAAATCTCCCAAAAACCAACAGTCTCCGACTCCAAGATGGACGAGCCGTCGATGAGAGGTTGCTTGAAAGTCATCTCATAAAGTTTCTTCTCAGGAAGCTCTTCCGACAGTTGACTCAGTATTCATTGCCACTAATTGATATATTCCGAGTTCCGAGGACTCCGAGGACCTTCAAATCTCTTCAAGAAACAGGATAGAACTTGCTGCATCCCTGGCACAGCCCCGTCCGCTTCTCCTGACATTACGCGGCCGAAGTCCACTCCACAGAGGAGGCCAAACGCCATTGGACCTGGCCCGAGGTTTCCTCAAATAGGGGCATCCCAAAATCCATGGCAAAATTCGACAATTGTATACACGTGTAAGTGTTTAAACCCATGGTAAACGGAGATCTCACATATTCTATAAGAAACCACCATTTCTTTATTACGCGTTTTTACACATATGAATACGGTGGTCCAACTACCCATCCAGCCAAGGTTACCTTTTAGGTTGACCCAAACGGATGGTACTGTATACAACTAGACCACATCACCCAGGATATGCGCTATATTCGAAACATAGGGGTGTCATACAAGTAAGGTGTATATAGTGTATCAATATCTATACAATATGGTACAATATGTATATATATATATATGGTAGATTTCAACAAATATACCCAGTTTCTTGGTCCAATTTGAAATATACTTGGTGGATCATCCCACTTAGTAAGTGGGTTATGACCATAGTTCTTTTGGTGGATTAACCCTACTTATCGCACTTTATCACTGGGGTTATAATCCACTTACCAAGTGGGATGAGCCACCACGTAATAGGATGTCCAAGAGTGCCACTCTGTTGAGCTAAGGGCTGACCTACTACTACCGTAGATAGTCCCAGATCCCCAACAAATGGCCCAACTTTATGGAGGCTTTCTAAAATACGGCTACCCCGAAATCATCCATATATAGATAGATTTCCCATTATAAACGATATATGTTGGGGTACCCATGGGTACCCACACTTTAGGAAACCTCCAAGTGATGGTTCATGAATCGGATATTTTAACAATGATTTATAGTCAAACTGTTAAACCATCAAAG
Organism: Cladocopium goreaui; assembly: GCA_947184155.2. Classification (NCBI taxonomy): domain Eukaryota; class Dinophyceae; order Suessiales; family Symbiodiniaceae; genus Cladocopium; species Cladocopium goreaui. The sequence goes on from CAMXCT020006445.1 coordinate 873,211, forward strand.
ATATGGGAATACACCTCCCAGTACTGTAATGTTGGGAAAAATAATTTCTTATAAGATCAAACACATTCCAATTTATGGGGGTTTTGCTAGTACTTACAACTGCTATTTCGGGCCATTTTTCTGCATCATTGTCCCATCTCTAAAATCCCGCCCCAAGTCCTTTTTTTTCCATTTAAGTAGGATGTTCCATCATAAACCATTCATTTTTATCCATTTTGGGGTACTTTATAAATGTCCCATATATACCATCCATTTTGGGGATTTTTAGGATATGGGGTACTTTATGGACAGCATTTATACCATCCGTTATAAACCATTCATATCCCAGATGTACCGCATGATGTACCCAAGTCGATAGCCACCTCCCAGGCATAGAAGGAACAGTCACTGGCTGAAGTGGAAGCGTCCCAGCCTTGGATTTTGGCTGATCAATGACTGAAAAAACGAAACACAAAAAACGAAGAAAGGTTGACTTCATCACTATTTGCAGTGGGATTTCAATGTTCAATATGCAATGTTTTTCCCCGCCTGCCAGGTGAGGGTTGTTAGATTTTATCACAGTTGTTCTCCTTCTCCTTCTCCTTCTCCTTCTCCTCCTCCTCGTCCTCCACTTCCAGGTCCACTTCCGCCACTTCCATGTCCTTGCCAACTCTTCGCCTAGCTCTTCGCCAACTTCCGCGCGCAGTGGGCACTGCTGGACCTCAACTGCCGGCTTCCGATCTGAGTGGGCACGGCTGGACCTCAACTGCAAGGGTCTGAGCGCAGTGGGCATCGCTGGACCTCAACCTGGGACCCCCCGAGCTCAGTAAGCACCGCGGACCTCAACCTGGGACCCTCCGAGCTCAGTGAGCACCGCTGGACCTCAATGGCCAGATAGAATGCCAGAAGATATGCCAGATAGAACGCCAGATAGAATGTCAGAAAGAATGCCAGAAGATATGCCAGATAAAGTGCCAGAATGATTGCCAGATAGAATGCCAGATAGAATGCCAGAAGGTATGCCAAATAGAATGTCAGATAGAATGCCAGAAGGTATGCCAGATAAAGTGCCAGAATGTTTGCCAGATAGAACGCCAGAAGATTTACCAGATAGAATGCCAGATAGAATGTCAGAAGATATGCCAGAAGATATGCCAGAACATATTGCAGAAGATATGCCAGAAGATCTGCCAGAAGATATGCCAGATAGAATGCCAGAAGATATGCCAGATAAAATGCCAGAAGATATGTCAGATAGAATGCCAGAAGATTTGCCAGTAACAAAACGTGTATATATGTTATGGTGGGGATAACTCGAAGTAAAGTAATGTTTGTTTCTTGTTTTTTTTTAACTGTGTTCTTTTATGATTTAGATAATGGAAAGGAACCGTGATGACAGATTTTTCTGGCTCAAGTAGATGCGCTTGTGGTATTGCCGTCATCTGTTTTCTTCCACCTGCCGGGAAAGTGCGACCGACTCTGATTTGCAAGCGTCCATTCTGGGGGTGTCACAGAAGCCATCAATAAGTTACTGGTTGGTGGTATACCTACCCCTCTGAAAAATATTAGTCAAATGGGAGTATTATTCCCAATATATGGAAAAATAAAAAAAAAATGTTCCATTCAAACCACCAACCAGATTCCAAATTCACCGTTATCGGACTGTTATCCGCCATCAGCGCGAAGTTCGGTTTGAGCACACGAACTGGAGATTCAGCCAGCGCGATTCACGTAAATTTATAGACATAAATGGAAACTTGGCTGGTCTTTGATTTGCAATTATGATCAATAATTTCGATCCAGCATGTGCACGTCGATTTCGCTCAGTGGGATGAGTCTTAAAACAGTTACCTGCAAGAACAATCAGCCAGTGGGAAAAAAAGAGAGCACACCAACTGACACTCTGTACATTACATCCGGCATTTTATCTGGCATCTTATGCGACATATATGGCATTCTATCTGTCACATATTTTGACTTGTTACCTGGCACTTTATTTGGAATTGTGTCTGCCTGTCTATATACGTATCTGGCATTTTAACTTGCTCATACTTTTTCTTTACCTGCCATTCTGAGCCATTCTGACGTATTTTCTGACATGTAGTCTGACGTTCCAATCCTCTAGTATTCTCACATGATACCTGGCTATCTGATGGTATCTTTTCCAGCTTATCTTTCATACGCACTCACAAGGGAACTCTGGCATTCTGACCACTGTTTTTCGAGCCAAGTCCCAGGCCGATGTGGACGTCACTTTGGCTCAGAACCGTCATGGTGATGTTCACTGGGCTTCCAGCAAGGGCCTCGACGGGTCAAACGGTGAACCATGGTGAACCAAACTACCAATAGAAATGAAACGACATATGAGAGCCAGCAAAATGAGAAAAAATCCTCGTTCTATTGCTTCAGGATAGTTCTAGGATCTATCCCAAATGTGGATTCTTCCAAAATAATATATATATACTTATATTCATTTTATTGTTTAATATAATATTATGATATCTATGGACATATTTGTATCACCAAACATGAGGTAAAGCGGGCCCAATCCGAGCTCAACAAATTCTGAGCCCCCCTGACGCCGCGGATCAGAATCGGATGCGTCCAGTTGTACAAGGAATCCAGAGCCGAGTCCTGCGTGTTTCGTTCAATGTGTCAATCTGTATCCTTTCAAAGGCGATTCCTCGGCTTCAAAAACATATATATATATATGTATGTATTGTAATGTGATGTAATGTAATATCATGTAATGTATTGTAATGTTTTGTAATGCATTGTAATGTCATGTCATGTAATGTATTGTAATGTGATGTACTTCATTGTAATGTGATGTAATGTAATGTCATGTAATGTCTTGTAATGCATTGTAATGTCATGTAATGTAATGTAATGTATTGTAATGTCATGTAATGTAATGTAATTGATTGTAGTGTGATGTAATGTAATGTCATGTAGTGTATTGTATTCTGATGTAATGTATTGTAATGTGATGTAATGTAATGTCATGTAATGCATTGTAACGCCTTGTAATGCATTGTAATGTCATGTAATGCAATGTAATGTAATCTATTGTAGTGTGATGTAATGTAATTTTAATGTACTAATGTCATGTAATGTAATGTATTGTAATGTAATGTAATGTATTGTAATGTGATGTAATGCAATGTCATGAAATGTATTGTAATGTCTTGTAATGCATTGTAATGTCATGTGATGTAATGTAATGTATCGTAAAGTAATGTGATGTCATGAAATGTGTTGTAATGTAATGTCATGTGATGTATTGTAATGTAATGTATTGTAATGTTATGCAATGTAATGTATTGTAATGTAATGTATTGTAATGCAATGTCTTGTAATGTCATGTAATGTAATGTCATGTAATGTAATGTATTGTAATGTAATGTATTGTAATTTAATGTATCGCAATGTAACGTAATGTCATGTAATGTAATGTCATGCAATGTAGTGTCATGCAATGTAGTGTAATGTCATGTAATGTAATGTTTTGCAATGTCATGTATTGTAATGTAATGTCATGAAATGTCATGTAATGTAATGTATTGTAATGTTTTGTAATGCATTGTAATGTCATGTCATGTAATGTATTGTAATGTGATGTACTTCATTGTAATGTGATGTAATGTAATGTCATGTAATGTCTTGTAACGTATACATGTATTGTGATGTAATGTAATGTATTGTAATGTAATGTCTTGTAATGTAATGTCATGTACTGTAATGTCATGTAATTTTTATGTAATGTCATGTAATGTAATGTATTGTAATGTAATGTATTGTAATGTAATGTGTGTGTGCATGTATACATAGGTGTGTCACAGTGCCATCAGAGATTTGCAAAGCATCAATAGTTTGATATCAACCAGTGGGACGAGAATGACAATTTGTCGCGCTGAGTCAAGGGTTCTGACTGACCAGAATCAAGGTTCTTATGATCATTTACCTGTTGTTAAAGGGGTAAACAAACCCCTCTATTAATCAACCAACCAATGGGAATTTGAGACATTTCTATGGTTCAAATTGGCAATTTCAGGCTTTGACCAGAACAAAAACACTTATTTTTGGTCATGCATACCCGTTGTCGTCGTGTGAATGGTTCACAAACCCACATGGTGTTTGTCTGAACTTCGACATAACCAGGTTTATCAGCATATCTATGATTCTAAATTCATTATATGGATAGATAGATATATATATATACAGATATATTTTCAATTATAGTTATACATACCATATTATACCATATTATACCATATTGTACCATATTGTACCATATTATACCATATTATACCATATTATACCATATTATACCATATTATACCATCTTATACCATCTTATACCATATTATACCATATTATACCATATTTTACCATATTATACCATATTGATTAATGATTATATATATATATAGATTAATCACCATAGCAAAGATATACTGCAAAAGGATGCTCCCAGGGACATGAGGAAGGGATACACCATCCCAGCCGAGGTCATGTGTCCTGGCTGCCAGTATGTAATCACTTGAACATATTAAGCTCAAAAAGTAATTATCAATGGTGGATGGATATATATATATATACTAAATAAATAAATAGATTACTGAATACATAACTATGTATATATATAATTATATAACTTAATTGAACTTAATTGTATATATTCCAAAATATAATATTGTATAATATAGTATAGCAAATGGAAAAACACACAGACTCAGCATGAACAAAACAGATTTACTACCCAAGGTGATGTTGCGTGGCATTTGGTTCACACAGCCCAGCTGGAAGTAAATCATTTCCAGCCACCGTCACCGATGCATGAACGCTACGGGGTTTTGACCACTGCCCGCCCGTCTAAGACTGGAACAAATATCAGATTTGCTAGTTTAGTGGATGTTGACGGTACTGGTGTTGACCACCATAGCTTCGATTGGAAGTCCCTGATCTCATTTAAGGGTAGTTCCTTTCCAAGAAATCGTAACGACTTTCGAACGACTTGATCCCTTTCGACTTGGTAACCCAGCGACTTGGACTGGGCCCCAGACTTCGCAAAGCTCGGCAAAGCGCACCTGCTGCTTCGTTGGCGACCATTGGCAACAAAACACCCGACAAATCCCCACAGTATACGGGGTGCAGCTATCCAAGCCGATCCCCATGATTTCTCTTGGTTCAATCCTCGTTTCAATCGCGATGCTATTTATATCATTTATATAATGTGTCTTAATTATTAATTTGGTGTTCGGAAAGGCTGTAAAATCTCTTGAACTTTAGAGATCTACCAGGATTATCCATGATTCATGCCACATTGGATGTTTGACCCAGCGACACGGGTCCCAGTCCATGATAGTCACTCTGTCCGTGAACAAATCCCCACCGAGCCACAGCTTAACTTGAGGAGATTAAGTGTCAATTAACAGCAATGGGAAAAGGAACAAGTACATACCAATCGGTTTGAGAAATGTGTATGTTTCTATGTTCGAACCCCCACTGGACATGGATGAATTTGGATCAAAATGGCTCACATTTCATATTTGGCCTCATCATGTCTGATCCAGCTGGGCTTTGGGACCGAACACCAGCAGCCACGCCTGGTAATACTGCAGGAAATCCAAGTCGTCCACCTGCAGAAATCCACGGCTCTCCAGGTTGCGGGCAATCACTTGCGGGCAATCACAATCTTCCTTATGAAATCCCCCCGCATATGGGCCACCTTAAAATGAATAGATCACAATAGAAAATCATAGATTCAAGATATATATATATAGAGAGATTTATTGAAAAGTTGCTTGCCAATATAAATATGTATATATATACATATATATGTACAGAATAGATAGATATATATATATATACACATACAATACAGATATATATATATATACATAGATATACTAAACCAGTGCTTCACTTTGCTTTGATCCAAGGCATGCCAGCACGATCTCCCGCCTGGCAGCTGTGCTGCTGCCGAGAACCTTCATAAAAGCAGTGGGTCAAAGGCCTCGGTTCCAGAGCAAAAAACATTCTGAAGTGCGGGTAGGCTTGATTTGCACAGTGTTTTGTTGATTTCCGGAGGGTATTTGCTGAGCTGAGTCATGATGTTCCTAGCGTTTTGGTGTTTTTGACTTAAATCACGCACCAGTCCACAGCTGCCTCACTATGATCCAAGTTGCACCCACCTGTACATTGAAAAGATGTTCAAAACCGGATGACAAATCTGTGGATGGATGCATATCTATTCAACTGTCTGTCGGTCTGTCTATCTATCTACCTATTTATCTATCTATCCATCCATCTGTCTATGTATCTTAAAAAAAATATGCATCTATATATATATATATATATGCCGTGTATATATATATACATGGGTATGTAATGTTTATTCATATCACTTGAAGGCGGAATGATATGTGAACATGTGCATATGTGTATATGTGATTAAATGTGCAGACTGTATCTTGACAACATCTTTGCAATGCCCTCCCTGAAACGCCCTTGCTGGATCCATGGGTTTGATGGTTTCAATCCTTGTTGATGTCCCTTCCCAGGGGGGGAACACCCAGTAAAACAACCAACCTTCATGAAATCCTATGATAAACCATGATGTCCATGAAACATCGCCATTAAAAAACATAACTGAGTGGATAGATTTCACCACAGTTACAGGGGCGCCATATCCCAACTCAGGGTTAGAATCCCATAGTTATATTCAGTATAAGTATATGTTCACTATCCATTATTATTACCATACTTATACCATAGTTATCAAAGTTATCTCATGTTATATCAATAATTAAACCATAGTTATCATAGTTATACTGAGCCTATGACCATACAAGGTGGTGCCCATAAGATAGCTAACTTGCTTCATAACTCTAATTTCACTACTCCGAACCGTTAAAGTCGACCAATTTAACAGAATTGTGTCAAATCTCATTGGGACGCCGTTGGATCAGGAAGTCAAATAAGTTGACCAAAAGCAAGGTCAACCCCAATGGGACGCCGATGTACGACAAACTCTGTTTTGGCAAGTTTTGCTGTGAAAGATGAGGAAACACCTTGTGGACGCAACTCCCAAAACATCTTCAAAGTGGGATTAAATACAACAAAAAACACTCATGTCATATTGGGATGCCAGTGATTCACCACATGTAGATTGCAAGTGATCACAAGAAAAGCTTCTTTTACCTGTTGGATTGTGTAGGGACACGGTTACCCTCTGGTAAACTAACGTAACTATGGAAAATCACCATTTTTAATGGGTAAATCCACTATAAATGGCCATTTTCAATAGCTATGTTAGTTTACCAGAGGGTAGCTGTTTCGAACGACGTCCGAACGACGTCCGAACGACGTATCGAACGACGTCAAAGGGTATCAAAACCCAGACCTTTGGATTCATTTGCTTTCATGTTCCTTTCATTCTCCTTTCATTTCCTCTCATTTCCATTCATTGTCCTTTCATGCGATCATGAAAACATGGTATAGACACAACCTAAATACGAAGTCACACAAAGTCGCTGGCAATGCAAAACCCACGAAAAAGTCAAAAACTGAAAAAAACAAACTTGCTAGACACAAGCTGGACGCAACATTGGTCAACTTTAGAAGTTGCGTGCGCGCAGCTGGGACGCTCATTTCATTGAAATCGTTCAACTTTAACAACTCAGAGTAGGACTTGTGGTAGATATATCGAAGTAGCTAATGACGTTATAAATCAACTTATAACTGGCGGGGGCACCACATTGTATGACTTATTTAAGACTTATTTAAATTATGTTATGTCCATACTTAAACTCATATGTTATCATAGTTATGCTAAGCATATGACATCATATTTGTTTCCATATGAATTATAGCCTCTGGAACATACAAGAAACTATGGAAAATCACCATGTTCAATGAGTAAACTGAGTAAACCCACTATAAATCACCATTTTCAATAGCTTTTTCTATGTTTACCATGCCAGGTATCCATACAGAACCCCCCTGGCTTTGGCGTGCAGCCCCTGGCGTGCAGCCCCTCTGAGTGGTGCCAACAGCCAGCTCTCAAGACTTCCATCTGGTGCCACCTGGTTGGAAAATCCCCAGCGGCAAATGCCAAGGAAATCTGTGGCTGCATATCAAATAGGTAAATGGACATATTCCATCATATAACATCATATACCATCAAATTCCTATACATATCATACTATATTATACATGTATAATATATATATATACCATCTGGTTATTTAACATAGCCATGGAAAATGGCACATTTATAGATGGTTTACCTATTATAAATGGTGATTTTCCATGGCTCTGTTAAATAACCAAATGGTAGGTATATATAATATGTGTACAACTATAAGCCATCCATTAGGTGGAGTAACTTGTTGTAACTTGCAAAGAAAAAGGAGCAACACAACCTGGTTGGTGGTTTCAACCCCTCTGAAAAATATGAGAGTCAGCTGGGATGATTATTCCCAATATATGGAAAATAAAAAATGTTTGACACCACCAACCATATATATGAAATATGTGTAAAAAGAATCTATCTATATATATATGTATATATATGTATACTATGTTGTGGTATGACATGATTATGATTATGATGCGATATAACATGATATGATATCATATTATATGTAATATTGATAGTTAGAGACACATACTAACACTGTGTATACATATCTATATATATATACATAAATAACATTCTACAGTCCTCTATACAATGTAAAAAAAACACATGCCATGCGGTTATGCATGTACTTACGTATGCATGCCTATTTGTGGATGAAAAAAAGGGCTCACAAGACCACAGATTTTAGTCTATGTTTAGTATCAACCATTCATTTTCAGATATGGAGGTTTCCAAATTCGGGGTATCCCCAAATCATCCATTTCCACATGATGTTCTACTATAAGCCATCCATTTTGGGGCACCCCCAGTGTAGGAAGCTCCATACTTGTTTGACCTATACCCATTTAGGTTCAGCATGGTTCAGCAGCGAGGTATTCCGGGGACCTTCGCCAGTTGAAGATCCCACCGCCTCAAGCGATCAGGGATAAGATTGGGGATACTGTGGATGGTTGCGAAATCCTGCGCCAGTTGGTAACTATTGGTAGGTATGAAACACTGTAAATAATGGAATTATAATGGGATAAACCATCCACCAACTGGCGCAGGATTTCGCAACCATCCACAGTATGTCTTCACCAAGCAACATGACGTTTCAATGGGATATCATGCAGGAATTGACCAACTGGGAAGTTGACACTCCATGGCTTTGATGCTTTGGCTCAACAATATTTTAGCGCAATGATTTCATTTCATTTGCAGTGACCAGTTCTACTATGACATCGATTTGTACAGTAATTTCATACCAAGTATCATTATATCATTTCACTTAACCATTCGTTTAATATGCATTAAGATCCATTAATATCGACGAATCACTGGATCATATGTTTTTTAAGTCTCTTCATTCGATGGCCGGCCCTTCCAAGGAAACATCTTGATGGATCTTCATTCTGATGGTACTATCTCTAAACAGCACCATTTCAATTTGTGTCATGGTCAAGCTACATAGGATTTGGATGGATTTATTGATATTTATGGATTTTAAGGTCATCCCGGGAGCAATTCTATGACTGAAATTTAGTTTCCTAGAAATTATGGTATGACCATCGTTGGTATCACCGTCACCCAATATGGATATCTAATGATGTCTCATCTATCTGTTGACCACGGCACCGACATCTGAGGCACCCAACGAGAAATTGCAGGAGGACACGTCGCCCGAGAGATAACTCTGTGGACCCCATGAGAGTGTCCTCAGCAGATTTGGCCGTGACATAAACTCGTGTCGTCTGGGGGTATCAAAACCATCAAGAAATGAGAATATGATGGGTATATATAATGAGATATAGTTGGATGTATAGAACATTATATAATCCAACTGGATTTGAGTATTACAGTGGGTTGTAATGGTTATATTTGGTTGATAGCAAAACTATCACTTTTGAGTGGCAACAAAAGAACATTATTCTAATCGGACTTGCCCACGTGGAAACACAAAATGTATTTTTCCAGGATGTGTGAAATAGATGTTTTATCCAGAGCTTGGAATAGCTTGATTGTCACGTTTCTGTTCCACGCGTCATGAAGAAACTCTGAATAGTTGGGTGGACAACAAGATTACGCTCTGGTAAACTAACATAGCTATTGAACATGGCCATTTATACTGGTTTTTCCCATGAAAAATGGTGATTTTCCATAGTTATGTAAACGTTTACCAGAGGGTACTGTTTGGCCAACAAAACCAGATCATGAAATTCTTGATGTGGGGGTTGGAGTCCTTTTTGGGGAATCGGAGATGCACATGACTGCAGATACAACATGGGCAGCTCGCCAGCAACAATGAACCAGTGACCACCACAAATATCCCCTTACAAATGGATGAACGACAATCAATGTGCCATACATAGCATATTTAGAAGGTGCTCTGGCTACCCATGTTTATAGCATGAGCCTTGGGAAAATACGCCATTTCTCTAACGGGAATGTTCACCTATACATCAGGTCATGGGGATTTCCACCATGTTCGATCCCATGGGGCAATTGAAGAACAATCACATTGATCCCGCAGGTATGAAGCCCATAAGACCACCGTAACCATCAGTGATGTTCTAGAGCAAATCCCCTGACGGCTGAAGTTTTTTTGATGGCACAGCAACTCCAGCAGGATCCATGATGTTCCTATGTCTTGGTAGGTCTTGGTTGTTTCAGGTCGAAACATCAATAAACATCACAGGCGATCGCAGCCCAAAGACAGCGTTGCAGGAGAGAAGGAGTTGGCCTGCCATATTCACAACAAAAACAGGGCGAGACGACCGGCTTGAAGTCGATCAAGCTGCTCCATCTATGCTCCATGCAGCATGGCTATGGCCCAAAATAGCCCATTGATGTATAGATATAACAGCATGGAGCATTTTGGTGACCCAAGTTCCAAACTGCTATCATTGGATGCTTTGGCAATATCTGACTTTCGTACACCTGTGGGGCTTAGAGGCGGAGTGGCAGCCTCCCCTCAAACAAAAAATCAAAAGGTGAAGCATCTGACGGATTTTCTCAATTTCAGGTTTTGGGCAATTAGTTCTCTTTCGCCGGTCACAGGCCATCCTTACCTGAGGAATGGATGGAAATCTGGTCACATCTTGCAATCTCCAACGCCGAGATCATCCGATGCTGCTTGAACCCTTCTCGAATACCATTCGAACAACCCTAAACCCAGCGGTGCCAACACTTTTTCAACAATCATAACCGTCCCATATCATCCCATAGGGTGCCTCAGAATCATCATGAATTCATCACCCATATGCAACCCATGGTGCTTGTATATTTACCTACAAAACTGGGCCATAAAATCGGGGTAAATGTAGGTAAATATTCCATCCATTGAGCATATGGGTCATGAATCATCCGGGATGCTCCCCAATTTCGGACGATGTGGCGCCTCATAGATCTGTGGCATGTTGGCCGGCCACTCTGAGGGACTGCAGGCGCGATCACCACCGAACCTGGCACGATCATTCCACTTGGTGCCTGAAAATGGAAGATTTGCCTGTAATCTATGGCATTCTATGGCCATTTCTACGGGGAAAGTGATGAGAGTGATGGGAAAAGCATGGGATTTTGGGACAAACCCACTTCGAAACTGCTTCGGACCTGACTGGTGTGGAATTCCTTGCTGATGGGTTGTGGCAATCCCCAACATGCTCATCAACTTGTCAACAAACCGTTGTTGGAACTGCCCAACTGTGGTTTAACAAATCTGAGATAGGAGACTTATTACATATACCAGGATTCTACCACTGGTTCACTGCTTCCCACAGATCCAAGGGATATTCATATCCAAAAAAACATGTTGGTTTTCCATGCCATCATGTAGTGTGTACACTTGAAGTGCTATAATTTATAAACCATGTTTTCTTGACATTTCTTGACCCCCACAGGACTATCTATATTTGATCTATCAGCATGGTTTATCTATTCAGAGATGATTCCTACAATGTGGGGCCCCCCAGTTATAAGTTGGTTTATAAACTCCATTAACTATTGTTATAGGTGATATAAGTATCATAAACCATCATAGTTATTGAAGTTATTTGCACCAGCTTAGCTATGGTAAATGGGGGCCCCACATTGTAGAGTGCCCCCCAAGCGCGGGCCAGCGCAGCATACCCGAGCTCCCCACGACGCACAGTCCACTTGGCAACTTCCGGAGTCACAAAGCCACGGCCTCCGGCAATGATGGATCAAGCAATGGCTGAAGTATTTCCCTGGATGTGTATGATGTGTATGATGTATAGATATAGTTAAATAGCATATGAGATATATGTGTAAATATCAGATGAGATACATGTATAAATATCATATGAAATATTATATATATATTATAATATATCTACGTACCGTAATTTCACAACACAGAGCCATATCGTATTAGAGACATGCTATCTCGCCTAGAGACCCGCAAAAGCACCTACCAAATCTGCAGGCGAATCCCCAGCCCAACCATCCCAGGCATTAATTAGCTCACAATTGCGGCGACACATTCGCGGGGATTGAAACGCGCAACAGTTGGGCACTGGGGTTCACAAGCATTTGTTGATCATTGTTTATTGCTGTATATGATAAAGTATTTTGATGAATCAGCACTGCCTTGTTTGCCTTTCCTTCAATGTCATCCGATATCAGCTAGGAAGTACAACAAAAACTCGGAGTGGAACTTTCTACGTAGAGTTTATGTTAACCTTCCCTCCTAGTAACAAAATGCCATGCATTTATAAATAAATTGTATAAATAGAAAAAACATGATTTAATGATGGAACATCCACATTGCTGGGTTGAACAATCTGTCCTACAAAAACTCCTCAAACCCCAAAGCCACGACGGCACAAGCCTCTCTGGGGGACACCGTTGAAGGCTGCTGCAGCCTGGGAAAACAACCGAACTGGGGACGTATCCAATGGCAATTTAACATACAGCCATGGAAAATCACCATGGTTAGTAGGTTTAAAAAAACAAATTGCTATCTGTAACAAATTAATTCAAATTAGCGAATTGCAAATCAAAGCAAATAACATATCGAAAAATATAAACAATCACCGCTGTTAATTCATAAAACATCGAACTAAATGGTCATCGATACCATATGAGCAAGGCTAGGGATCATCATTTTTGGACAAACCAACTTGATACATAAAATGAATGGGAACAACACATAGATTGTGAAACTGAGGGATGTAAGTTATAGGGATACGCTATGATATCAGCAGAACATGTTTTTTGTTTTTACAAAAGTGGGATATTGGTATATTGGACCAAGCAAGCATGGATATCGCCATCGCAGCAAGAGAATTCCGAACTGCGAATGGTGCCAACCAATTGAGACAATGAAGCTGGCCTTTGATTACTAGTGATTCAGAAAACGACTCAGCCTGGCTGAAAACAAATGTCGTGGTGTATCAGACAGCACGTTCTTTATGAAACTCGCAGCATCGATGCACCTGGCAATATCGCTAGAAACACAGGTGGCATACTCAGCCATAACATGGATAGCTATGTGCGAATGAACACTGAAAACCGGCAGACTCAAAAATGCATTGCACATGGTGCAACCAAATCCACCACATGCAAGGTTTGGTGGGTCCAGCGGTATACATGTTGTAGTCATGTAGTCTTACTTCGAAGACGCAACACGGCGCTAAGGGCAATTTAATTTACGACGTAAGCTGCGGTCATCAAAAAAAACACGGCCCATTGGAAGATGTGTCCAAACCTCAACCATTTGCCATGTTGCACAACATGTTGCAACAACCATATGAATGTGAGATACCCAAGCATAAACCTACTATTTAGGGATGGTTTATACCATAAAAAATTAGGAACGGGGATACGTTCGCCAATCCCATCCTCGAAGCCAGTGGCCAGAACTCTCGAATGAGTTGATATCTGTTAAGAAATCAAACCACGACATATGTGGTGAACGGTATAATGTTGGCTTTTGCTATGTTGATATGGACCCGCGCTGATCTAAACCAATCGAATCCCTTACACCAAAAAGATTTATATAAGATGATGGAACAAACACTATGTGTTTTCTTAGCCAATCTTCGGCACCCTGCCGATTCAAGAATATCTAAAGTAGCTGACAGGTCATGCAGAGCATCACATTAAAGTACAAACAAACATACCCGTAGGTTTGATGCTTACAACTATATGTATACATGTGATATATCTATATTTTTATGTGTATATATATACATAATATCAAAACAAAATAGCTACAAGTTACAAGCGCTATAAATGTCGTATAACATAATTAAATAATATAGTAAACAACATCAACAACCTGATAAACATATAAAAATGCAAAATAATCATATAATAGATGTAATAAACATTCATTATAATATCATCAACAGAACATCAATGATTCAATGGGCCCCCCTGCAGGAT